>JABUQX010007414.1:0-36374 GCA_015478945.1 Trachelipus rathkii | reverse complement strand
TTTGCTGCTAAAAATATTTTTTTATGCCATCTAGTAGTTCCAACGAACAAGCCTTCACAGACGGGTATTATAAAGACGAAATGAATGAGATAACAGCGAGAAATTGCTAAAAAATGTTATTCCTTAAATCTAAATTCCGCTTCTAAACAATCAATTACAAGCACAATAACTAAAGAGCACTTATTCGGAACTTTCCCAGCTTTCCAGCAGGCGGGAGAGGGGAAGGAAACTGGATGGTCGCGGTGGATTTGTATGGGTCTCGTCCAGCACACTCTACCTCTTGTAAACAGAGCTAAATTGCACATTAAACGACCAAATATTTAAACATCCAATGTGAATAATAATTAATAATGGATAATAAATGTAATATAATAATATTTATCTAATAATAAATAAAAAATAATAATAAAATAATAATAATAATAATAAAATAATAATAATAATAAATAACTAATAATAATAATAATAATAATATAATAATAAATATAATAAATAATATACAATAATCAGAAATAATAATTATATCAATAATAATAATATAATAAATAATATGATATTATTATTATCATATTATTATCTATTAATTATTTATTATTATTATTTATTATATATATATTATTATATTATTAGTTTTATTATTATTATTATTATTGATTATAGAAAGTTCCAATAAAAAAAGGTTGTCCTTGATATACAGCAACTACTTCCAAATATATAAGAATCAATTGTTAAAACACTCATATATTGAGCTTATAAAATTGTATGAGGTGAATCATTTCATGTTTGAAATTACGGTTGAACAACCTTTATTTCAAATCATCAACCTTATTAAATTTAACAGAAAAACATATTAAAACAATATAATCAACAAACTCAAAAAACAGGACAATATCTCGCATACTACCGAACATATACTCTGAAAGCATTTCACTTCTACTATTTAAAACTTCAAATTCTTTTTGAGACTTCGAATAAAGAAGACAAAATGCCTACGCCGGCATTATCATCACCCCATTAAATCTACAAAAACTCAAAAATCACAGTTTAACTACTACCAACAAAACCAGAAAACTTTATTTCCGTCTCCACTAAGATACCCTTTCATTAATCACCATATCTGTTTCAGTCGCATGTCCCGAGTCTGCTCACGTCGACGTATATAAAAAGTTAGCTAATTATATATAACATATAATGCGCATACCAGCACCGCTTTAAACCCAGGATAAACGATATGGAACATTTATTCAACTGAGAATACGAGACAAATGTACCGATATATCAAATCCTTCAGCCAGACTTTTATAATTCCCCAAGAACTTAAAAAATGGCTAAAGCCTTACAACATAAGGCCACCATAAACCCAGAACTTGTGAGAGAGTCCAATTCCGAACACAATCCATCTCCTACGCTCCCACCCTAGTACTCTAATCTATAAAATGACCACCTCCAATAATTTATCTACAGTGACATCTCTATCTACATACAGTGCTTCTATCCTATGATGACACTCCACAGCAGCTCTCACGACGGTCTATACGGATGTAGGTTACAAAACCACTCGTATCAGTCTTAGAAAACCTTTATGCTAACTTCCTTAATTAATAAGCTAGACTAGCCCCTAGATGACCCTATTCTTTGTTAAAAATATTATAATGTAAGAAAGTTTTAAAAGAAATTAATGGAAATTAGTAAGTAGGTCATTTTCTGAAATTTGGTAAAGAAATAAAATAGATAAAAATTTCAAATTAATAAACAAAAGCCTGACAAATTACAAGTGTCTACATTCCATGAAATAATTTTTTTTATTATTAATTTATTATTATACTTCTTCAATTAGACTAATCATTCTTAAGTTTTTATAATAATTATAATTATTATTATATATTATATTATATATTAATTATTATTTATTTATATTATTAAAGTTACTACTATTTTTTTGAAAAGTTAAATAGTAGTAATATTATAGTAGAATTTCTATTTATGAAGTATAGTACCAGAATAACAAAACAAGTCCAAATTATAGTTAAATATTTAGATCTTTGTAACCTTTGTACACAAACACACCGAAGAGCCCTTAACAACTCTGCAACCCGCACCCGAAAACCGCAACCGCAAACGCAATCGCGGGATAATTGAAAAAGATTAAAACCTTTGGGAAAAAAACTAGACTGACTGAATTGTTTGAGAATTTAGAACGACAACATGTAAAATAATATATATATAATTATTTCAGGATATCCGCGTGATTTGCAAGGGCATTCTATGGCAGCGGCACCAAGTTGCCAATTAATAATAAAATAACAAGTTTTTTTTAAATACTAAAAGATTAATATCCCAAGAAATTAATTATCGCTAAATTATAAGCAAGTGTACTATGGAGTCTCTCGGCTCAGCTAGTATTGATTATTAATATATAATAAAGGGGACGTACTGAGCAAAACGGGGGAACTTATGAAACCCCCCTCTGTAACCCTCCATCGGCTTCAAGCCCTATACTTAATAAAAAATATTATAAGAAAACATTAATTATTAATAATAACATAATATTAAAAAATCTTAAACATGATAAAAAGTAATTAATAAGCAACCTATACTTATAATTAGTAAGTATAATCGAGTAAACTCGTCGCTTTCTTAACTTTCTATATGAGATTTTAGCTAAACACTGACACTAGCAGTCGGAGTAAGTACTGCACGTATAAGTTATCCGTTTTTGTAACGATTAGTATGCAGAATATACTATATGTAACTATTTTATTACCTAGATAAGAGTACTTTTCCTTTATATATTATAAGTACGATCCTGTAAAAATAACAATTATTCACCTATATTTTTTTGCGCACGATTTCAAAAGGTATTGTATGAGGTTACAATAACTAGTTCTATTAATTAATATAATTAATATATATATATATTATATTATTAATTATTATTTAAATATATTATTATTAATTAAATCAATCTATTTAATTATTTATTTATATACTATATAATTATATTATAATTAATTTTATATTATGATTTTATATATATATATTACTTATTTATTATTACTATACTTACCAACTTAATTATTCTTCAGTCCACCTTATAAAACATATAATATTATATATGTATATATTTAGTTTACAGTAAATTCATAATATTTAATAGTGGAGTTTTGGATAATTAAGTATATATATATATAATTATTTATAAATATAGTATTAATATCATATAAATTAATTTAATATATATATATTATCATAATATATATATATTATATAATAATAATATATATAATACTATATAATATTAAATCGTATATATTATATATATAAATATATGATAATTATTATATATATATTAAATTATAATATAATATATAATATATACTATATATATAATATAATTATATATATTATACTATATTAATACTATATAATTAATATTGCTCCTGTAAAGAGAATAAGACAAAACCATTGTTGTTGATATACTAAAGACTTTACCTCAATCATACCAGTCCCCAAAGAGAACTCTAAATGGGATGTACATAGAGTGGTGACTGTACAACAAATATATTTGTATCCTCATTTACCAGTTACCTCTTAGATCTAAACGTAAACCGGGAGCGCACCAAACAATTATTAAACATTATTCATAAAATTATTATATATAAAATAAATTCATAGTATATTTAATAAATATATATATATATATATATAAGTTAAAAAAAATATTAATAAAATATAAGATAAATGTATATAATGACCACTATGATATTAGTAATTATTTACTGATGCTATTTAATATAATTATATAATATATATATAATAAATAAGATATATAGTATAAAATATATAATATCAATAGTATATATAAATAAAAAATATGATATAATATATATTATAATAGAATAAGTAATCAAAAGACTTTTTTTAAATGCCTATTCTTGAAAGTGAGTAATTAATAAGGGTTGATCGTAATATTAAATTAAGTATGGATGTAATAAAGGTTAGGCTAGAATATAAGTTAGGTTAGTAAGCGTAATATTAAAGGTGTAGGTACTTAAGTTTAATTATAATAGCATTATAATAGAATATTCTCCATCTTAAATAATAATAGAGCAAAGCAATATATTTTTTTTTCTTTTTTAACATTTAGTAAACTTTAATGTATGAAAAAGTATATCAAAAATATATTAAAATATATTTAAAAAAGCTGTAGAAAATCTTTCAGAGATATATACTCAGAATCAGATTACAAATAAAAGTTTAGATTTGAGAGACATTACTAAGGTTAGCTGGGACGTCTTGTGTAAAGAATGTAATCCTTCGAGAAATAAAAGGATTGCCGATCACCCTAACGCAGTGTGATTAATATATAGTTTATTTAATCTGCAATATTCAGTAAGATTATCCAAAGAATAAGTATGACCCCAAAAATAAAGGAAATATTAATAGGAATAGATAGATAGATAGACTACGTAACAAATAGAGATTGTGAAAGGGTGAGCGATAGATAGATATGGGACTACTTACTCGGCTAGGCTCTGTCGATAGAAAAGAGAATAGGTGACAGGATGAAATATGGAAAGTATAATAAGAATATGAATTATATTTTTTTTTTGTTTTGATGATATTTATAATTATATAAAGAGAAATCTGTCCACGCAAATAGATAGCATCAGGCCAAAGAAATATATATCGAAGGCAATACGTATGCCAGACCACAATAACTAACAGCCTATTTAATTTTATATTTATTATAAATAAGAAAAACTAGTGGGAAAAATATAAAAAAAGAGAGGTGAGCGTCGAAGTGTCTCAATCCGCAAATAGAGAACAATGCACACACGAAAAAAAAAATAATAATCAACTTTCGCTAGATTGAGCTTCCGATAGCGACAAATTATCTAACTGCGTTCTAAGTCCAACCTAAATTCTAATGTAAAAAATATTATTGTATATATATAGAGGGTATAAGCCAAGCAAGAACAAAGTGACTTTCAATGAGGTATGTCATTAATAAAATTATATGAATTAAAAAAGCAGCCCATGTCAATATAATTAATACTCCCATTTAATTTACTCCTGACTATTCCATTCGTGATATAATAGTGAAAAACCTTATTGCAGCAACATGGACAGCGTGTAATGATTGAAAAGTAAAATCTATATTCAGAATGTTATTAATTAATGTGATTATTGTAAAACGTATTTATGAATGAATATGTGGAAAACAACATGCCACTCTCTCAAAATATAATATAAGTGTAAATATAGTTAGTAAATATTAATTATATATGTTGGCAAACTACAAGAGTTAATAATTTAAAATCAAAGTTAATTAAACCTTAATAAGGTGAGATTTAATGATTATAATAAGATATTATTCATTATGACGTTGATATGAGATATAGTACAATATTTGAGTTAGTTAGAAGCGCTGCATGATTACTGATGTCTATAAAGGAATAATAAAGCATTTATAGGCAGAAATGTGTAAAGTGGTTTGAAGTGCATCTTGGTAGTTATTACTTGTGAGATTGATTGATTAGCCATTAGCAAACAAAATTATTATTATTATTTATATAATAGAATTAAATTTATATATATGAATATTTATTTATATTATCATTATCATTTAAATTTATTATTATATTATTAAAAGATAGAATTATTGAATAATTAATGAAATTCATTAATGTAGATAAGAGATAATTTATTAAGAATTGAATTTATTCTATTATAAGTATAATTATTAAATTGAAATTATGTATTATAATTTAGTAATTATAATCATAATACATTTTTAAATTGAATAATTTAATTAAGTAATTATAATTTTTGATATAATAATTATAAATTATGGTTATAATAGCAGTATTTAATATAATTCATTATTCATATATATTATTATTTAATTATTATAGAGAATATAAATTAATAAATATGATATACATATTATGTTTAAATTATAATATAGATAAATAATAGTAATTATGAAATATATATTAATATATATGAATTAATGATTGTATATATTGTATGTAGTATTATTATTTTTACCTTTGGCTTCCAAATGTTAAATTGCATCCTAATTTCATATAATCTCAATTTTGATTATTAGAGTACAGCACTATATCTTAATTCGATTGCCACGCTGAGTTCGTTATTACTGGTGGGCAATACAGGCACGATACCCCCTTGATTATTACCAGCATATGATCCCACCTCACAACCACACCGACATCCACATCAAATATTCCAATTAACAACTATAACAATCACACTACCACAACACCATCAACACAATTCCACTACAATCAATCGAATTATTAATTTAATATATTATAATATATTGAATAAGATTAATTAGATATATATAAAATACATTTAATAAATTGATCATTATTTCACAATAATAATCTAATTATAGAATAATTATTTAGTAATTAATTTATTATTAAAATTAGAGACATAATATCAATTATAATATAATCATTATAATAAAATTATAATAATTATTATCATTATTATTATTATGATAATTGTATACTTTATATATCGAGCTCAGTATCTATTGAAGCTTAATATCTCTTATTGGATATCTTTGATAAAGAAGTTGAGAAGAATCAGATAAAACCTAATATATTGCGATGATCCTTTATCCATAACTGAGATTTGATTCACAAAAATGTTACACCTTTAATAACAATAACAGACAATAATCTAGAAAACAATATAAACTTTAAAACTTATCCAGTTGATTTTGCTAAAGAAGAAAAATGTCTACCAAGTATCCTTTAGATATATCATTAATCCAACAAGTAACGTCGCTGCTCTCCGCTTAAACGCGGGCGTTCAAGTTTACCCATTGAGTGGCGGGGCAAACCCGCCGCATTGAGTTTTTGAAGTGGTTTATGCTGTAGTTTAGTCGCGGAACAAAGTGTCTTGAAAAGATGGGACAATATTTGGTAGGTTTAAAAATAATAATGTATTGATGATGATAACTCTCAAATTAATTTTCAACAATTGTTTGCCATCACGTTGTGTACCAGTTTCAATTCACCTGGTTTGACTCAAAAGAGATGCACATATCGGACACACGACTAATAAAATATGAGTCAGAGTGATCAATATTAATTGATACATTCATTCACAGCAAGACATAAAAATATTTTAAAAATAGATCTACATACTTCAAAATTCTTTACTCTTCGTGTAAAGTTCAAAGCGAAATCTAACCTAACTTAACCCAGCTAACCAAACTTAACTTATCTTAAACTTACCCAAACCAAAGTTATCTAAAAAATTAACATTTATGTATCCTGAAAGGTAAAATGATTAAAATTATTTAAATTTATTTAAAATTTTCATTTACCTTGGCACAGGAATATTAAAACCTCATTAGTTTTGGTCATGTTTAGGTTTCTCGAAAAACTAAAATTACATTATCATTTTATAAATAATTAGGTTAGATATAGGTTAACCAAGGTATATTCTCTTATACACTCGAGCTTAATATACAACATATTGTATATCTATTATAATAGATATACGATATGATGTGAGATGGATCTTCTACAAATTTCATAAACTTACGATAAAATTCTTTTATTTATATTTGGCCTGAATAATATGTGAATCATATATATGAAATAAAATTATATTACAATATTAACATATTTTAAGATTATGTTAGAAAGTTAAAAGGATAATGATTCTTTAGAATAATTAACCTGTTTTTTTTTACAAATATACATTTTTAAGAATAGCTATGACAGCTCGTGCTTTCATGCCGTAAAATATGCCGAGGGAAATTCTAAGATTATACACTAAAAATTCGTGGAATTTAATTTTATTCTACAGACTTATGTTTTATTTTAATTCCTCCTAGAGGAATCTAATTAAAAACACACTATCCGTTTTTATTGGACTATATAAAGATATATATAGTATTAAGCATCAACCCGATTCAGATATTCTGTATTTAATATGTGTTCAACCATTGTCAGTCAAGATAGGATAAAAGTAATATATCCACAATATTTTTATTGAATTTCTATGAATATCTTTGTCCTTTGAATTTTGGTTATGAAGCGAAAAAATCTCAATAGATAGTTCCTTCATTCACTGACATACAGATTTGATACTATATTCAAAGCGAGTATATCATTTATAAAGTAACCATTTACACTTTTTGCGAGACCAGTATTTTATTAAGTGAAATACGTTTGGTGCGTGTTTAAGATTAAGAGATTGTATGTAATTTATCTTAGAATATTACACATACGTTCAAGTCTAATTATTAATGTTTTAGTTAATATTTATAATTTATATGATCAAATAAAACTTTGTGTTTGTATTAGGATAGGGAATTAGCAATTATTTATAAGGAAAATCTTTAATTTTATTTCACGCTTCTACCTAAAAGTTAATTTATTGAATCTAAAATAAGGTATGATTTATCAAATGAGTATCTCATTGATCTTTGTTATAATAATAAAGTTTAAATGAATTATTTATATTTAATTTACTTAATATATATATATTATTTATAGATAAATAATTAATAAGTATAAGTCTAAAAAGAGGGTAATAGAAGTTCTTCAAGTAAGGTTTATCTATATTTAATAATATATATTTATATAATATATTATATATATATATTAATATTATATATATATTATATTAATTATATATATATATATATATATTAATATATATATACATTTATATATATATAAATATTATATTATATACTATATATTATATATATATAATATTAATATATATAATAATATATATAGTATATATATATATATTAATATATATATATTATTATATATATATATAATTATAATATAATCAAAGGCATAAATTCTTATTCATGATATCTTACGTTAGTTATACTACCTTATTGTCTTATTTCTATATACCTTCTCATTGTGAGCCTCTCATTCCCTCCAAATCTGGGACGATCAGTGTTTAGTTCATATACTTATTCACATGTGGGCTTCATATAAATATATCATATTACGAGTGCGCATTGAAGACTGAACAACGTTCAGCTAAGCAATCCTCCTGGGGCTACCACTAGACTAAAGGAAACATTCTACTCAACATAACTATAGTGTGAAGCGAAATCCACAAGGAGATTCACATATGTAGGCTTATGTCGAGTAATACTTAGAATATAGATTTAGGGGGTCTTAACTAAATCCATTGGGTGTAGTTGAACTTGGGGCTAACAAGGATCCATTAGGTTAGGGCCTACTTGTGGGCTATTAAGTTTTAGGTTATGGATAAGGTTTATGTAATTCAGATGGATTTTTTGTATTATATTATTATATAATGTTTATAATCAATATGTATTTATGTAATAGTATAGGATATATATATATATATATATATTATATATTATATATATATATATATATATATATATATATAATTACAAGAAATGAGGCATTCAATTTCTTTCCGTTGGTCGCGAGACCTTTCAAATTTTTCCTTGCGTTACTTTAATTTTATGCGCGAAAGACAATTTCATTTCGGTACAGTACAACCTTTTGTCTACCAGTATGTATGTCACGTGATAGTTCTAACTTATCTCAATAATGTTCACTCACTGGAAAATGCATCTAAATTAAAGGAGATGGGTTAAAGAAAATTGGAAACAAAGGAGGATAATTCTTAGTTTACAGAATAATTTTAAAATTTCAAATGTGGGTTAATTAATTGACTGAAATAATATAAAATTTGAGATGAAAAATATATATAAAATAGCAGTATTGAGATTAGATTGGGGGTATGCAAGATGATGAGAGTAGTGAGATGTAAGTAAGTAAGAGAGTAAGTAAGTAAGAAGAGAGATAAGAGAGAGAGTATATACTAGGTTAATATATATAGTAAAGTATTTATAAATAGTTGCCTAAATTCACCACTCAACATATAGCAAGCTACTTGCTTTAGTTATATTATAATATATATATATATTATATATAATAAAATTAATATTAATAATATTATATATTAATAATATATATATATATATATATTATATATAATATATATATATTAAGTATATACAATATATATATATATATATATTATATAATAATATAATATATAGTATATATAGTATAATTATATAGATATATATAATATATATATATATATATAATATTAATATATATAATAGTATATATATATAATATTTATTTCACAGTTATGCATAAAATTTTTTCCATACCCATTTCCAGAAATTCATTCTATTGTAACCTATATTATTTTTATATATAACTACATATTCTTATAATTATGATTATATGCTCAATGTATGCTTCCCAGCTTCAGCGATTAGATAGAAAAATGTCTTTATCTAGCCCGATTAGGCACTAAAACACCACAGTCGGAAGAGTATATACAAAATTATGTATGTCTCTAGGCACGAAACTATCAAAGATAATAGAAGTCTCGTTGCGAGTCGCTAGAGAGTGTATCGAGATTTAGGCGCTGTATTATTAAATATTCATCTATTGATGAATCAAGAATATTTAATATTTAATAAAAATTAATCAATAGAAAACAAAAAAAATTGCATAAAACCTATCCATTTATAAATTGTTAAACACAACTATTTTAGTTTTTATCATCAAACCAAAATTATTTTCCCTCGCAATTATAATATATTTCATGCCTTGAGCCTATTTTATAATAAATAATAATAATATACATAATTTATCAATATAATACTAACAAGTAGAGTCCGTCACGTAAGGAGGCAATAATTAATTACAATTCATGGATGACAAATAGTATGCATGTTACCTTAAACGCATTTGATTAATATCTAATTTCTGTATGGATAAATTTCGGAGCGAGAGTAATTACATCAAATAGATGACTTAGATAAAGCTAAGTACTGCTATAATAATTATTCCTCACTATACCAAATGTGAGCATACATATACCAAAAATATATTTATTTTTAATGTTATTAAATATCACTGGATAATTAATAAATAATATTTAAAAAATAAAATATAATAGAAATACATAAAAATAAAAACAAATTATATTTTTTTTAAAAATAGGGTTCAAAAAATAAGAATCAGGTAGTAACAAACTATGCATGAATAAAAATGATAAGTGCCAAGATAGTAACACACAAATCAGTTAAGTAGCACAGAACTATGGCCTCACTTACTTCCACTCTCTGTTAATATGCACAGTGAGTGACATAGTTAATACTATATATATAAGCGGTCATTATATATATATCCATATACATATATATATTTATCCTTTTTATACATATTATAATAATATTATATAGGGTTTAATTAATAAATTAATTACTGTCTTGATATACAGTGTAAAAAGGTGTGTTTGTGTGTTCTCTTATATGAGTGTGACAACGATAAATATAGATTACCCCGTTTTTAAGGATGTTAATATATAATTAATACAAAGATTATAAAATAATAGTATAAAGGCACTATAAATTATTAGTATAATGGCAATCTTAGATAAAACAAAACAAATTTTTATTTACTTAAATATATAATATATTTAATATAATATATGTAAGGAGTATTAAATAATACACTAATTAGATCATTAGTCGTTAGTTTCTAATTATTGTTATATTCTTATTATCTGTTCACTTAATATGAAGGCTAAACAATTAAACCTAGTTCTTTCTCAATAATACTAATTATGATATAACACATTGTGAACTGTCCGGTAGTTTGCATTTATTGTATTTCTTATTACCTTTCATCTATAATTATTATCTAAAAAGAAAAAACAATAATTTTTCACAAATAATTAAGATACTTTTTCATTGTTTACATCGATTTTATTCGAGATTATAGTTATTAACACCTCTATCAAATATATATATATATTTTTCATTTTGTCTGATAACGAAGTGCAGAGGAAGAAGAAACCAACGACATGTGCTAATGAATTTGCAGAGATCATATTCACTTATTGTGCATTTGGCAATAGCAGAGAGATAACAATTATATGCAAATTTTCGTAGATTGCTACCGACAATCATAAGTTAACAAATGTTTCAGGAAGGTCGAGAGTCAATATAGCTATCCAAATGAATCATTTATATTTTTTTATATTCTACTACTTATATTTAATTTCAGTGCGAACATCTATAAATAATTTTTCATCGAAATTACAAATTTTGCTACACATTCGTTAACTATATATTTATGTGAGAATTTTTAATCGTATCACTAATCCTAACTCTGGTTATCAGGTGACTTTATTATATATAAAAATCAAATATATATATATATATATATATAATATTTTAATAATATATATTATATATATAAATATATATATTATATTAATATATATATATATAATAATATATATAATATTATATATATATATATATATAGTATATATATATATATAATATATATATATATTATAATATATATATATATATATTATATATAAATATATATATATAGTATATCAGACTTCCTGATTCCATATGTACTATTCTTATATAATTTAAGTAGAACCAAGTCCACTAATTATAAGTTAACTAATATAAAAATCTGTCTCTCTATCAGAGCGTACGAAAGCTGCGACTTCAAGGTTCAAGCGCCACGCCTCAAGTATTCAAATAACATAAAATGTGTGTCCACACGCGTGAGCCATCTATGAGGCTCAAGATACACATTCAGGCTGATGCTCTGCCCTCTAGGTGACGTCTCTTCCTTGTTACTCCTGCTCTATTCTTATATGATATGAATATTTTTTTCTCTTTTTTCTTTCTCTTTTTTTATCTACCTAGTTCTAGGGGCTGAAATTATAAAATTTAGCTCAGCTCCGGCAACGCGTCGTGCTTTAAACTGCTTAAAAGATATTGGGTTAAAATGTGAATAATGTGTATACTATCATCACATGAAAACAAGTAATAGGCTACGAGCACGTATCGCGCGTGATATCTACAGGGGTGCCTTGAACGAAATATTCCACACATTAGCCTAGGATGAGTAGGGGCAAAGGAAACCCCGCCGAACAAGAAAAAGTTGCCATGAATTCCCGCCACCATAAAGCAACAAAAAAGATGTCGCGCGTTTGCGAGTGTAGTACTCAAACCACAGGAAGAGAGAGGGATATATTAGTGCCCTTATCCTTCCTCAAGAAAAAATGCCTGACTATCCCCCTAAGAAAAACAATTGCCCTGCACAGTTAGTTCCCCAAAAGAGAAAACTGACCAGTACATCACTGTGACCTCAGCCCAGCAAAGAAGCTGTGGTCATTATGATTTCCCTCATAAAACCCTTGGAGAATAATTTGGCTGTGTAATACGAGTGTTGCCGGTGTACGTGAAAGGCATCTCCCTCTCACCCAGGTATTCTCAATACTTGTAGAGTTAGTGTGACATCTCTCTTGTCTGTAGTATGCGTAGTGTTAAGAACTCTATACTTTTATATTGATCAATATTGTTGTGTTGGCTATTTATTTTGTTTTTGAGAGATACTAAAATTTCATTTCTTTCATCTATTCTAATAATTCTATAAAAACGTGGAAAAATGTAATTTTATCTATAATATATGTATATACATGAAGGCTACTCATTGTGTATAATTATGATTTCATTATAACGAAGCTCTCCTGTTATCTCTGATATAGACGTAAGAGATATATTAATTCATATTATATATATTATATAATTCAATTGTGAAAATATAAATATTTATATTTAATTTAATATATATTAAACATAATAATTTCATCTACAGATAGTATGTTTTAGAGAGAACTTTCAATTTTTTTCCAGATTATGTGAAAAAAAAAAAATTTATATTTAATTTAAACACTCACCCGGTTGCATTGAGAAAAGTATATGTTTAAATTAAATATATAAATATTATCATATTTCAAAAATATATATAAATAATATTAAAAAAGTATAAAATATTTATCATTATAATTAAACTATAATTATTATCTTACTCAATCAGTATGGTATGTTAAAATATTAAATTATAATTAAATTATTTTATTTTTCATAAAAATATCTGATTTTAAAATAATATAATTAATTTTAAATTAGTCAAAATTTATTTTCCATTTTAAATAATTATAATGACTTGATACTAACCTTTTCCTATAAAAATATGTTATTTAAAAATATAAATATATATTTTAATATTACAATATTATTTAAACATAGCACTATGATTGTTTCTCAGTGTTAAGGTGTGTGCGTGTTTGCGTAGTGAAGTATAAAGCTCTATGAAATTGATGTTTATATATTTTCAAAAATTATATGTAAATAAAATTAATAATATTTTAGTATAATACTCACTCTTTATATGATCTTCTTGTGATCAAGGCTATCACTTTTACTTAAGCATACTTGAGGTGTTCTCTATATTCACAGTTCCTTTAAAGAACAGTTAAGAGATCGTCGATTAACATGAGAGAACAGGGAGAATACGTAAAGCTAAGTTCACTTAGTTGAGACATTACGGTCACTCACACTAATATAGCGACGCGATACCCCTGGAAGGTACCTGTAGACATCTCGACCACTATTATCATTAAATAACAAAGAATGCTTTAGCTCTCTTCACACATATATCTTTATATATTAAAAATTTAGTCAAAGAGAGTTAATTTGGTTAGAGCGATGTGTCATAATAATTAACATTAATCATACTTGAAAGGATGAAATATTCTGTGAAGTCTATCTAACACTTTGGATTGAGCAAGACAAATTCCTCCGAGAGATGTCGCGTGTTTATATTACTATAGTGAATTATTAGAGGTGGAATGTCATTACATATATGTATTAAAATATATACTATCAGTGAGAGAATATATTATAAGAGTTAATAAATAAATAAAACCAAGTAAAATGAGCATAATATAAACAACGTAATAGAACTAAGTAAGTTAAAATATTTAAGAGGATAATAGATAATATATATATAGATACTGTGAGTAGAGTTGACCGTGAGTGAGATTATCATATACCTGAGAATAGCGGTGAGTACGTTTCCAGATCCCGGTGCGTGTGAGCTGCGGATGCGAGTACGATATTTATATAAAATATAAGTAGCGGTGAGCACGCACATTGAATCATGTTGTGATGCGGTTGACATATAAATACAGAATATTTAATGTATCGGTTAGCGTTAATACTCTGGTGAGTGCGATGCACTGGAGTAGTGAGCGGTGTGATGGGTGCGGGCGGCTTATACGTATAAAATTTCAGTTGCTCGGTATCTCACTACAACTCTAATAGATTAATATGGAAGTTTTTGAAGTTATGGTAATTTAGCCTATATTTATCCTTTAAAATACAAGTAAAAATATACAAATCGTTGTAACTATAACGAATTACTTGTAATATTAAGAAATTATTACAAGTAAGAAGTCTATGTTTGAAAGTGGCAGATAAATATTTGATCTTTAAAAGAATTTAAGTACCCTAAATTTCCATAATACTTTGGTAATAATAATAAAATAATGCTAATCAAGAACTTGATTATATTACAAGTAAACATGACCACCACTTCTAAAAGCGTGTGTCACGATGTGAACATAGATGTACAACTGACTCATCATATAATCGTCACACTTTAAGTAAACATCTAACGACTTATACGATATTCACTTACACTATTATATTTGTGGAGTCTATCTGAATTCTAAAATTCACCCACTTCACTACACCATACACCAAATCCTTTTCCATGGTACAGCAGATACTCCTCACCAATATGAGAAGAAGCAGAAACTACTACTTATATCATTCTCATTCTTCCTCATATCATCATATATTTTGGGTTTCGTGCTATATATACACTCACATACACTCTTCCTTATTCAACGAAAATCTCAATCCACAAATTATCGTACTTATTTTGTTGTGAATCGAACACATATTAACTCATAAATTCTTTTATTAATTTAAAATCTTAAGTATGACCTATTGATGTCATAATCATCTAATTTTGCTAGACCATATCTATTCCAGTAGAGAAAAGAGATATTCATATACCTTCTCACACATTATCATATTAATAATTATGTGAGAGATGATTAGGATAGATTCTTTCATAGTAACTGATTTTTAAAAAAATAATATACGATTATACTTGATTAACAGCACGAACAGCACCTTGAAGAAGAATATGGCTGGATGTACGAGCCTCTGGTGGAGATTACCTTGTTTTATAATATTTTATATGTATCATACATACACAAACATATACACACACACTACTACAACAAAAAATAATAATAATAACACACACATACACTAACAACACCACACACTAACACAACACAACATATATTATATTATATATATATATATATATTATATAATAATAATTATATATATATATATATATTATTATTAATATCTATATATATATATATGTATATCATATATATATACATAATTTCTAGTATGTCATGTTCGATATTCGGTGCAGTACACTACGAGGTGCTATCAAAATATTTTAGAATATGATGCAAAAAGTATTTAGTTTCACATAGCTTCTATTGAGATCAACCTAAAATTAGTCACATATTACACTATAACTGACCCTCAATTCCTGATACATTATTAGCTATAGTTCTAAAAGTGTTGTCTTTCATGATATACACAGATCTCTCTTCTGTTAAGCTGCTTGTTTGTTTCGAGCCCAATGAACTATTTCTTTGTCACGAGTAGCATAAAACCACCATTGACTAAACACCCCCTTTCTCCTCCTTTATACAGAATTAAAATCTATTCATAATGATGAGAATTAAGAATAAAGGAAGAGAGTGTGTCCTCCGTTATTTAAGGATGTTGAGTGTAGGCGAGCAGGTGTATAAATGAGATATCTTGATAGCTGAGATATATGAAAGGGTGGACACGATATCATTCCTGTCATCAATTGGAAAAAATACATATGTGAGTGAGTGATAATATCACACGCGGAATAATGTTATTATAGAATGTTTTATATTTAGCCGGCTTTTTATATGAGCCCTAATTGCTTATTCACATGTTCTCGTCTCGTTAATATAGTGAAGAAATCAGTTTTTGTTGCAAAGAATTCGGAGTCTGAGCGACTTCTGCGTTATTATTTATATTCTTTGATATTCATACACGTGACACTAATTAGTCTAATATTAATTCTCGGAATGCTCAAAAAAATCACATGTTAATTTCTAATCAGAGAGAGTATACTAGATTATCTTTGACACAGTATTTGTATATTGTGTACAGTAGAATTTAGCCACGAAAAAAACAATGACAGTGCTTGTGAGCTCCTACAAATTCCCTTTTGTGCATCTCAGAGCCATTGAACAACTACTCTTATCGAGTTATTCAAGGCTTACTCTCAAATAACAACTGTTACACCGCGCCTCCTCTTACCACATCACTGCTAACTATCAACTTCGTGCAGCCAGAATCCACTGAAAATCTCAGATTTGGAGCAGCGACAGCCGGGGTACACGACCTAACAAGGTATTGCATGACTCAATCTCACCTCATTTGGAAATAGTATTTTTGGGAGAAGGTGTGTAGTGGATCTTCCTCAGCATTGAATTCAGATAGTTTTTATAACACAGAGATTGTAGAGTGCTAGAATACACTTGTGTCACTACGTCTCTCATATTATAGCTGGTGCACGTATTTTATCATCTTCTATAAGACACTAGTGTGAGCACCTATGAATCAGTCATCTTGTCAAAAACAACAACACACATAACAACTTATAGTGGATTATATATTAGACACATACAACGTAGCAAGTATCAAGCTAGAGACACCATTATACATATTGGACTGCTTATAATGAAAAACGATGCGGAGTCAGGATAGGGCGCGCTATATGTACATCACCAAGATGCATAAACTGGAAAATATTCGAGACTGACATATAACATACTAGCAGTGAATGTATCATCATTAAACTTCTCTGTAATATTATACTATACACCATTAATAAAATCAAAAATGCACTATAGAAAATATCAGCCTGAATATAAATTGGTAATTTATAAGTGCAAATATTAAATGCGTTAGAAATTTTGTTTAAACTATACTCATTATATGTGTCATATAAAGAGATTGGACCACACATTATAAAACTTATTTCTAAGACAAATATATTCAAAGATATCATCGAATTTAGAAAGAAAAATAAATCTTTCTCTCGAACGGCATCATCGTACATGTCGGTGTACTCCAACGTTCTCTCACAAATATTTCTACATAAACAGTTTCTTCACTTGAGAAATATAATCACGGGGGTTGATTAACCATCCTACCTTTGAATTAGGGGTCTAAGCCCCACGTTTTGCCTTTTATCACTCTCTTCTCTGACGGCCTCCACTTAACCTTTCTCATGTTTATGACTTTTTTTTTAAATAGCTTCAGAATTTTTACTTATACTAAATCTATATCGTTTTATCGGTCTGTATCTGTCTATTATCACACTCATCATAAGCTTGCGTATAGCAGGCATTATATCTCAATTCATGCAATACTATGGGTAAATAGGAATTTCTGATCTTCTGTATCTTCTTTAGAGAGAAGAGAGAAACAACTTGGATTTTCACTTCACTAATGCATATTTGTTTCAAAAATTATTCATTAACATATCATTATATTGTATCTATACAAGACTCCTTTCATGACAAATGAAAACTCACTCTTTGAAACATTTCTCACCATTATATTGTACTCTTTTTTTAATTTGATAGTCCAAATAGATCACTCATTCATTCATATTGAGCGCAAAACATATATTTGTACTCGAATTATCTCTTGTATATACCCCAAATTCTCCATTATACGACTATCTACTTCATAGTTATTTATAGACTTAAACCATCATTTATTATACTCGACATCGAGGTCTGCGCAATACTATTTGACATTCTGCAGCCAGACAACCACCTAAGACGAAAATTTTTAATTCTAAGTTGTTGGCAAAATTCTCGGCCTTTATTAAATGTGTTATATATATTAAGAGTAGATCTACATATCTGAGTCACAAACTATTACATTTATAATATATTTATAGTAATAAATAAAGTTATTAATCATTAATATAAATTAATTTCTTAAAAAAGTATATATTTATATTATTAAAGTTAATCAACAAGGAAAAATAATAATTCTTATCCTACAAAAGAATCATGAGCGTTTTAGTGAGAACAGAAAGAAATGTAAGGAATGAAATTTAAAGATATATTTAAAGTACATAAAGATGATTATGAAGAATGAGAGATAAAGTAGTAGGATAATACAAACTAATCGAGAATCGTAACGCAAGAAGATAGTAAAGCATATAGAAGACAAAGGTATGTAGAAGTAAAAAAGTATCACTTTTATAGGCAAGTAGGCGTATAGAAATATAAAGTAGATAGTATGTTGACATCAGTAATTAATTACTAGAGGAGGGAAAGAATGGAGAAGAAGGCTATAACTATATTGATTGCAGTTATTTAAAAATAATTGCCTAGAAAAATGAATAGTGAGGTAACAAGGAAGCCAAATCTCACGAAAATACGTATTCATTTCCTACGGTGAAAAACATTAGATTAGTGTTACGAGTATAGATATAATATAAGAGAAATAATATGAGATCTTCAAAAATACGATAAATATAGGAATTGAAATAATATAATATATAATAATACAAGATTAACAATGAGATAATGGAGGAGAGTACCTTGGGAGCAGCCAATGTACATTCTACGAAATAGATCGAGACACGTATATATCTCTTTTCCCACAAGAGCAGCGATCGAATATTCTCATGATCATCTTTATTACCACGAGCAAAAAAACATGACACCTTCAGATTACAAGTTCTAATCATCGCTAAAAGAGGGATTTCTCTCATCTGAGAGAGTAAATATTGAGGTATCGCTTTAAGTTGTGCATATTAATGCTGAGGAGATCTTCTTATCTTATATCAACTTTCAAAGTCGTCTCATAGAGAGAGAAATACCTCATCATCTATTCCGGAGTATCAATCTTGGCTGTACTTCGACACATTCATCAAAGACGAACTACTACTCATCAATCTAAGAAGAGCGGAGGTAATTACAATGTTGAATCACGATGAGAGGAATATTCGAAGTAAGAAGGACACACACTCGGAAATAAAATCACAAACCAGTATTATTGACTGAAAACACCTGAAAAAAAGGTAAAATCTATAAAATTAACATTCGCATAATCACAAAAGGCAGATTGGCTATATTATTAAAATTTTCTTGTAATATGAAGAGAGAGAGACATGTAAATAATGAAAATGTAAGAGAAATGACAGAAGAAAGAAGAGAAATAGGAGTATAAAGAAGAAAAGTGAATAAGAGATAAAAAAGAAAAGAAAAAAAGAAAGCGAGTGAGAAAGAAGAAATAGCCACAGAAAAGAGCTCAATGTCTCGTTTTCCGTAAACAGAGAAAGAGTGAAATGGAACAGTGAGAGTTTTTAAATTATAGCGTGAATAATCTTGTACATTCTTATATAACTTGATTATTATTAGTACTGATGAGCAGTGTGTGCGGAGCTCCAATTGCAAGACTATATATTTGTCTCTCTTAGCGTGTCTATTACTCAGAGTAAAAGGAAGACATGACGATGACTGACACACGGAATTGCGACTCCATCAGTATCCCAGAGGGAAGAGGTGAGGAGGGAGAGAAGGACGTAAATGGTGGTGGTTGCACACATTTTTAATAGATGACCCTCTGATATATAAAAAGATGAGAAGAATTATGCCTGAGCAATTATAACAGAAGACACACAGAGAGCCGAGTATCCCTATTTTCGAGGACTCTCACACGTAAGTCTCACCCTCCTGTGTTTAGAAGTTGTACTGTATCTATTCCACTGAGTGCAGTAAGTTAGGCCTGGAGAGAGGCTATTGATAACGTAACACAAACAAATATTTAATTACGGCTTTATGAGTTCTAGATTCATTGATATGACGAGATAACCCATACGAAAGTATGATATATCACAATCAGCACAGACTATCTCACCTTCAAACTCTAGAAAAACTTTCGAGAATTCAAAACTCAATATTAGAGAGTCTCTGACACAATACAATACACATGCTGTCCACTACTTGATCGCTTCGCTATTAAGAGAATATTACGACGGGCGAGCGTGATGTCAAATAGATATTCACGCTAGCAACAGTAAAGAATGCGATAGAGATTTCTCATAGTGACTACGTAAAATAACGACCTATAACCTATTATTTCTCTGTGAATATATCGAGAAAGCGAAACACTTGACAATCTGTGCAAGATCTATCATCGATATGAAGCACATTGGATGGCTTGATATCGACTATGAAAGATGAAGAACACTCACATGACATATCTAGATAAAGAGACACTCCTGAGCAGATTTGCAAGCTCCCACTCAAAATATCCCTGACCGGTCTTGAGAGAGCGTAAGCCAACATGATTCACGTTAGAGAGAAAATCCTGAGGACGAAAAATTGTAGTGCAGATCTCCCTACCTCAATGATTTCTTGATACGCTATACTTCTGAGAGAGAAAATACGCAGCATACAATTAATGAACTTGCTAACAGTTATGGACACACTCTCGACAATAAACATGTATCCCTGTCATGAAAAGCAGCCCACCAATATTAGGGTGTTACTGCCAAATGGTGATTTGAGGATGGTAGTGAGAGTAGAGTGCGGCTTACTTTGAAAAGCCATTCCCTCTTAAATTCACCGAAAGCTAAATGGATTGAAGCTAATTTTTGATTGTTTTTTTTAAGGGAAGTGTTGTCTATAAAAATTGTTATAGTGTATGAATACAAAGATTAGAGTTGACACACACTTCCTACTCCACTAATCCCATTGCCGTGGTGGAGAGAGAAAAACTTTGATAGAATGGAAACCTCAGAGCGGCGGTAAGAGCAAGTACGAGACAAACCTTGGAGAATGCGAAAGAAAATTATTTGTGGTGATAACTCCCTTAGCTCCCATATTTACACTGCATGTCTCACTTAAAAGATGAATGCCAGCCATACTACACACGACCTATGAGATATGAAGATTGTGCACTCACCTCCTACGCTCACTGTCCTCTGATTGAGGCTTCACTGATAGTCATGATCTCCAACCACTCATTTATATATATATTATTAAGAAACGTACCTTTATAGCTAATTGTCGCTAAACTCCTACCCCAGTATTCTGGGGATAGTTACTGAAGATGAATCAAAGTCATAATACTAGAACTAAACCTTTGAGCAGTATTATATGTATGAATACTCCCTACTTACATATCCCTGATGCGTCCTATGAAAGAATGAAACCTACAAGCTCACACTAGAAACGACTTGAGCAAATTATGTGCAACTCCTACTCATATTCCTTGAATAGTCCCTTGAGTAATGAATTATATCACTACTGATAATACTAGAAACGACCATTAGACAGATTTAGTGCATAACTCCCTACTTACAAATATTCCTGATAGTAAACTTATTGAGATAAGATGAACCTCACATACTCGAACGACCTATGAGCAGTATGTTGCAACTTAATCCCTATACTCATATCCCTGATCTGAGTTTTGAAGATTGAAATCACCTAGAGCAATTAACTAGATACGACCATGTTGAGCAGATTTTGACAATCTCTCCCAGGCTCACATAACCCAAATCGAGTCATTGCAGAATAGAATGGAAATGAACCGCGAGCAAAAAACGCACAGATAGAAGTCCTTTTTGAGCATTCAGCACTGAATGGTGTAGCACTAACTCCTATTCTTCCTAACAAAATATAACTACAGTACCACGAGTAAAAGATTGATAGTCGTCGTTAGATGTTCACTAAGATGATAGCGCAACCATGTGCAGACAGTATCTGAGAGTGCATGGAACTTCCGTACCTTCACCATATGATCACTCTGAATTAGTTCATTTGAAGATGAAAATCCCGCATATCGCAGAAGCAGATCTCAAACATAATCCTCATAAGAGAAGAGAAGGCTCTTGAGCAGCTTTGGCGCTAGCGAAAATCTCTCCGCTTACACATACATGCTAATTACCGCAGTATATGTCCTCTTGCGAATAGAAGTGCAAGGAACACACTTTACAGGATCTATACCACAGATTGAAAAACACTTTCCACCGTATCTCTCACAGAGCAATTGTGCAACTCTCTCTCACCATACTACAAGTGAGATCGGTCATTTCTGAAGGATGAATTACACGCATAGCAGAGTGACTAGAACGACCGATTGGGAGACAGATGGAGGTATGGGCTCTCAATCGTCAACAGTATACTTCAAGCTGTGAATGATTCCCTCAATGCTATATAACTTTTGTAACTGAGACCTATCACATGAGGCTATAGAGAATTTTCGTCATGTAGAGCTATCCATAACACTTCCAGCTGTACTCGCCGCGAGCCTGTTAAGATCTCTTTATACACCTCTCTCTGGTCACTAATTCTCCCACTGTGTAACGGACCCTTTCTACATCGATTACATATTCACTGTCTGTCTCAGAGCATATTCTTTATTATTCATCAATGAACCTAATGAAAAGTATTCTTTTCTATACCTGAATCATGCCCCTAAATCCGTGAATTTTGAGTGAGTAGCTAATTATAGGTAATTCCCGTGTTGTGGCGGTGCAATATAATGTTGCCTAACTTGATCTAACAGCCTATCAGGTGGGTCGTGACAAAGCTCTCTAATGAAAGTGTTGTCTTTTCTTTCTGTGACAATCCATCAACCTGTCTTACAGAGCTGAAAATGAGGAACAAACTAATGCCGAAAGCATCTTCCTCAGAAGCAGTTGAGAGCGATGAAATTCCAAATGAGAACGAGGCAATCAAGCGTTTAACTTGGTGATGGAGCTAGGTGTGTGTAATTCGCGAGCACACTCACAATCATACGCACATTCTCTCAATAGAGCAAATGCTGAAAATCTGAAACTTATAACACTTCATGAACTCTAAGCTTAATAATACCTGTGCCTATCAATAATACCAGTCTTAGGGTACGAAACATCCTATCAGAATTAGACTCTGTATTTTCTGGCTACGCTTCAACTACTCATAGATACCTAACATGAGAGTTTCCTGTGTGCTGTCACGGGAACAATTGCGTGCACCACAGTATTATTCCATATAGAATCACACTCTGCAAATGAAGGTATCGTTCACGGTCAGTTTCAAGGACATTCGTCCTGGACGATTGCAACCGTGCGCGAGCGAGGAGAGCGGACCTGAGAGGAGATATCGATTATTTTTCGTGAACGATAAAGAGGTCGATGTATCACCAGCACTTCTTTCGCGGACCGTTGAGGCATGTATCTACTCTACCCACGGCAAGACGATGGCGACCATATTCTGTGCGGGCGACATATATTTACATAGCAGACAAATTGAATCCATGAGTGTTACTTCGGTGGTTCGCCATCCCAAGAGTTCCTCTTATATCATATTTCTCTTTGCTGCCATTGGTGAGTGTACTTGACACCTGACTATTTCTACTAAAAATAGCTACGAGACACCTTAACTCGTCTCTCATGCCAGATCAATCTTATGTGTTGTCTATAAAGGTGGTCACGATATCTTAGAGATGCAAAGTTGTGTATCTTGCTTCTGAACCTTTCTGATCTTCCTTGTACCTCTAGTTAGACGAAAGGAAAGACAAATCAGTCGAAGATAACCCATGCGTTATGACTAGACTCCATCTCAACTTCAACAACCCCAACGAAATAATAACGTTCGAAGAATTCGCTTCGTGTATTTAATATGTGATCCCTTGATTGTGCGATAAGCACTCACACCAATTCATGTGCCAGAAGTATGATATATATGAATCTTAGCAAGCTAACAGAATAAAAGCTTATCAACTCGCCGTTCACTGTTTTTATAATTCATATTATATATCTGCGAGAAGATTTGAACATATTCTGTTCATACGTGTGTCTGACCGATAATTCTACTCCGATAGCGCATTAACAAACCATATCTACTCACGTACACTAGAACCACAGGCATTAATCAACCTACAGAGAGACTAGAGAATATGATGTACTGAGCCGATAGAAACCCTGATTAACTTTCCTAGTCAGACAAGTGCTTATTCGAGTATTCTGACTTAATATTAGAGGAGTCGTATTATCTTGATCTGATATAGGGAGAGCTTGATTCGTATCGCCCTGGATATAATAGGAGATATTATTAGCTGGCTGATCATTTGCTACTAAGGATATCATATCCAAATGAGGCACTAAATTATACCTCTCGCATGTAGAAAGGAGAGAGGACTTCACCTAATTCTACTCCACGACTTGTCACACACAGACCATGCAAACCTACATACTCTCAAGTCGATCTACGGCACAGAACTCCATTTTATGAGGGAATATTTTATGAGAGTTTTATATATTTCAAATTATTGCAGGTCACCTTTCGCTGCTATTTATCACTCAGCGTACTAGACAATGGGACAAGCGCTATTCCCAACCTCCACTATATGCCTCTCTCTTCTGAATTAGTTCCCTGCAGTTCTCGTCTTCCCCACAGCCTCAATCCATTCTCTGTTCAATCTCTTAAAGCGCCACATTTAGGATCCTCAAATCCATGGCGTCTATGGAATCATTCTTACTCATTCTATGGGATGTAATCCTACTCTAGAGAGATAAAAAGGTCTCTGCGCTATACTGCTTCCGCACAAAAACGGTGCAGTCAATGAAAATAGTCCTAACTCAATGCATCTCTCGCCGAGAATCTATAAATAATTTGAGAATCCTTTACTTAACCTGAACTAGACAATTGCTACTAGCTAGAATCATGTGGCTTCATCTAATCACTATTAGTGAATTTTTGAATACTCAAAGTACCAAAATATATCTGTGCTTATTTACAATCACCGTACTGTTTCCTTTATACAGTATCCTCCTGACTATTATACCTGCACTGTTATTACCAAATATTGAAAATTTCGCTGAGAATCGAGGAAATCGAATTATTGACTCAATTTGTAAATAAATATCCAGGCGAACGCCCTCGAGACTCGACCAACTGAACACAGGTCTTAGACTATCACCAAGGATGTTAATCGTTAACTGAAGAAGATATTTTCACTAGATCTTATTACAGTATACGTTTCAAAAACAATCTTCCATGTGAGTATACAACTAACTCCTACATATACTCATAAAAACTAAAGTGCACTACTACTTAAACTGAGTAATGATTTCACGCACCTGTCAATTACAACTTTCCAATCAGAGTAGTTAATATAATTATATATATATAATATTATATATATATATATAATATATATATATATATATATATAGTATATATATATATATTAATATAATTTATATATGATATATAATATATTATAAATATATAATATTTATATAATATATATATGATATTATTATAATATATATTAACAATGATATTAGTTATAACTTTGTATATAATATATTATAAGTTATAACATTAATTATATAACATATTTATAAATATTAAATACAAGTTTATTCATCATATAAATATATAGTATATGATTAATCTAGATGAGTTGAGTGTAAAACATAACACTATAGATGCCTTCTAAAATACTTGATAAAAGTGTCATGCCACCTTGAGTTCTTAAATAATTTTATCACTAATTCCTTTAGACTATCGTAAAAATTTATAAAACCTAAACTGAAATCAGTAAATTATTTAATAATATAAAATTATCAAACAAAATATAAACTAAAAGGTCCGTTAAACGAATCGATTTAAATAAAACTCTAATTAAAAAACAAATAAACAAATATAGTGATTTAGAAACTTATTATTATTCATGAAATACTCAAATGCAAGAGTGAGTGCAAATACAAGACAATATAATCAATTAATTATAATAAATTGATAACTTAAAATCGTTTCAATTTTTAACTAAAAAGTCAGAGGTGGAATATTATTATTTCTGTTATCGCACACAGATTTCTATTTCCCTGTCAAAATTGAGCGTGAAGAAACACTACTTTCAACCTAACAGTTTTCGATAATATTAACCTCATATGAGTGAGTATGCATAACTCCTTTATGGACATAAATAATACAATTAAATTTTTGCCTTATTCTTAGAAACGTACACAAACCTTCGTCCTATACACATACGTTTGGACATTTATCATTTAGAATAGTGACCTGTTATTA
Source organism: Trachelipus rathkii (assembly GCA_015478945.1). Classification (NCBI taxonomy): domain Eukaryota; kingdom Metazoa; phylum Arthropoda; class Malacostraca; order Isopoda; family Trachelipodidae; genus Trachelipus; species Trachelipus rathkii. The sequence continues at coordinate 9,149 of JABUQX010007414.1, read as the reverse complement.
TTTATATTAAGAAGCGAAGGCCAAAATTAAATTAAATAAATTAATTACTAAATTGATTGAAAATATAAAGGTTTGCCCCAAAAAGTAAAACGAGTTAAGTAATATTTTAAAATATATATAGAAAACCTGCAATGTCTAGGTTTTATCAAATCTATGATAAATCTTATATCTGATTTATTGCTCTGTATATATTAAGTAAAGTATTAGTGGTGAAATATGGATAATGTTAAATATTGTGTAAGATAAATCGGGTAAGATTACGTTAAATATTATGAAAAAAGAACGATAAAAAAAGAAGATACTTTTTAGCGTTTGAAATTATAATGAAGCTCCGATATTCTTACTACATTGGAGGATCTCATACCAGAGGACAATCGGTAATTACTCCGATATAATATATTTTTATTAATATATAATTGATCGATATATTACTATATATATAAATATATATTATATATAGTTAAATATATATATTATTATATAATTATATATATATTATATATATATATATAATATATATATATATATATAGTATATATATATATTATAATATATATTTCTAAATAATATATATAATATATATTATATATATTATATATACAATTACTAATAAAGAAAAATATTATAGAACAGAAGGGATAAGAGAAGCCCTTTGCAACATCTCCAGTCTTTTGATCAATACCCAAGAAGACCAAACCACAATTGTACAAGCCCAGGGCACGGCGATAAAGAACTCCTACGTGAGATCGGTATCTTGGTTGGCAAAGTTCCATAGCTGATTAATATATATATATATAATATATATAGTATATATTATATATATATATAATATATAATATATATATATATATATATATATATATATATATATATATAATACTGTATAGTATATGTATATATAAATATATTGGAAGAGGGTATATAATATACGTATTCCTAATATACTATGTGTTCCTATAATATAATATATATATCTGTATTTATATAAATATTTGCAGAGGATTTATATATAGTATATATATATAAATCCGGAATTAGCGTTTCTTAGAAGTGCAAATTTTTTCGTATAATAGGCAATCATGTTGGATGGTGAGCAATTGGAGCAAGTGTGAGAGTTTAAATAAGAGTTTATTATAGTTAATTTTTGGACAATCTTCTGAGTTTGGCTAAAAGTACCAAACGAATATCAATTGCAGATAGTGTAAGGTATTTCTTGTAGCCAATGCATGATTTTTTATGACAGTAATGGGAAATAGTTAGAGTTTGTTGACAAATAAATTTACTTGGTTAAAGATTTTCATGTGGAGGGCTCTTGTATTGCTTTTCCTGATTAAGTAAAATTCCTATCTCATAGAAGTTGGATCAACACTATATTAGATATATATATAATAATATATCATATATATATATTATATTATATATATATATATAATATATATTATATATATATATATTATATTATATTATGTATGAGTATATAAATATATATATATGATATATATATATCATATATCCTATTATAGATATATAATATATATATATATAAAATATATATACTATATATATATATATATATAATATATATATATAATATATATATTAATATATAATATATATAGATATATAATATTATATATATATAAAAATTATTTATATTTATATTATAATTATAGTAGTATTGGTTACGCCGCGAGTACATATAGTCTATCAGTACTAGGTTATACGAGTCATCGAGAATATATTAGTATATATTATATTATATATATATATAAAATATATATATATATACTATTATATATATATATATAATATATATAGTATATATATATATATATATATCATACCAACATAGATATATATATATCATATAAAGTAATATATATATATATATATATATTATATATATATATATAGTAGTAGACAGAACACTTTGGGATCCTACAGCTTTTCTCAAAAAGTTTAAGAGGTATAGGTCTGAAACTTGGAATATAATTTATATATGGGGATAAGCTCTAATCCGTGTAAATTTCAAGTCTGTAGGATGTATATGAGGGGGTCACGCCCGAGGTGGCTACGCGATTCTGCTTACGCGCGCATGGCAGCTTCCTGAGCGGATTAGTTTAGGCCTTAACTAGCGTTTGGTGGACGACCATTGTAGAGGTCAAGACAGACCGCAGTCTGTTTGACCGCAGAACACAGACGATCGTCTGCGTGCGCATACACATACACATTATTATTTTATTATTACGTCCGAAGATTCGAATTTCCGAAGGACATCGAATCTGAGTCGAAAAACGATCCCTGTAAGGAATCGGTTTTTTTTACGCCTCCGACTTTACCTTCCGCCCGAGGTTTCTTCTTCGCATCCGTTTCTGAGTCCGGATATATATCTACATGGGCTAGAGTTAACGTATCGCTTCAAACTGGTATTTGTCTCTATGATAGAATCGAACAGGTGGATCACAGTCGAGTTTTGTGACCGTAGGTCACCCCTAAAGGGGGTGCTGCCCCCTAGTCCTAAGGGTCAAATTCGTCCTGAAACCAAGTTAGGCTTCAACGTAATCTGTCTAAAATTTGGATGTGAGCTATATGAACTGATCGTAATCTCGTTCGGAGACGAGATTACGGTTCTCTGCGTCCCCCTCATAAATGGGGACGCTGCCGTCCCTCTAAAAATTAAAATGATCGTAGAAGATTGAAACTCGTAGAAAGGTTGAAGGAGCCGGATCCGGAGTCGGAGTCCGGAGTCGGATTCGAGACGTGAGTCGGAGTTGGGTTTTCGTTTCGGATCCAGAGACCCACCGGAGGGGGGTCCCCCCCTTTTGAAAAAAAGAGGAGAAATGCCATGAATGCAAAAACGAGAAGAAGAAGAGAAGAAGAAAGGAAAGTAAGGTGAGAGAGAAGGAAGGAGGATGAAGAAGGAAGGAGGAAGGAAGAAGAATGAGGAAGGATTCAGAGTTGGATCGCACCGGTGCAGAGCCACTGCGGTGCCGTAGTTAATAAACAGTGCGTATAACAATCAATGTTGGTGTATTTATATAATGTTATTGGATCTGTAGATTTGGAAAATAATGGTTTCCAGAACCATAAAAGAAAAAAAAAAATAAATAAAATAAATAAAATAAATAAATTTCCTATTCCTTTTTGTTTTATAACTTACAAATTAACGTTTTTACATACCTTAAGCAGTAAAGCAGTAAAACCACTATCCAACCCCCCATTCCACACCTCTGTACCATTCCTGTGATCTAATGATCCTAATGTGATTAAGGTCACATTTTGAGTATTATTTTTGGATAAACATAATATATAAATCAAGTTCTTTATACAAACATCAATAGAATATATGCTGACTAACAAAGTTTCACATTAATAAAGCTTACTTAGCATCATCTGATACTAAGAAAATATATGTACAACTGACAAACTAAACTCATCTTAAACAGGAATTATAACGCAACATTAACAAAGTTTCACACCTAACAACAGTAAAGTAACTAACATAGCAACCAAAAACGTAACTTATTCACACTTGTTCTTCAAAGCATATCTCTAACATAACAATGTTTTAGCACTAATAAAGTAATATTTAACTAAAATTTACTATAACCTTGTGTATTATCATATAAGACCGGTGAAAGTATCTAACTATACAAAGTTTTTCCTATTAATAAAGCTATGATGTAACATGAACTAAGATATATAATATACATCGACAAACCTGCAAGTCTTAAGCAAGAAATAAACAGCTCATTATACAAAATCCAAACTTATAACAGTAAAAGTAACTACCAATACTCACAAAAACATATTCCATTCATACTTTACCATATCTTCAACATGACAATGTTAATTTTACATTAACTATAAAAATTATTTTAACGAAAAAAAATTTAGCATATCCTTACCTAACCTGCATAATTACCTAAGGGGTAAAGACAAACAAGTAAAGTTTTACTCTCTGTAAAGTTAAACTATGAACATAACCTTACTTAACACACTACAACCAGACGAATAAACAGCCACCATCATCATCAATGTAGTCAATAAATCGAACATAGAGGAAGTAAAACAAGTTTTTCCATTTTATAACATATAACATATCATTGAAATAAGAGCGTTATAGTAAAACATAAAAATCATAATAAATAATAAAATATAAGTTAATTTTAAAATATATTAATCCATCTGATCAGCGAACATAGGATTCAAGTTGGTATATGTTCTATATATATCTCTCTAAAATTCCATCCTTTAAAAGATGTAAAGTATAAATGCTTCAGCAGCACTAAATTGCCATTTTCGGCATATTTTTGTTCAGCAGCACTCATTCTCTCATACAAGGGAAGTAAACTTTTTTCCAAACTATAGTTATTAACGGCACTCCTGTATACTGTATCTTATACGGGAGAACCACAGATGTTTTCGGTATAAATATCATAGATTTACATCCTGTTCCCCTATATGTATATGTCCTAAGTATGTCAACACTCGTTTAAGATGTGAAGTGTTAATTCGTTTTTGATTTTAAGCAATGCTGTAATATTTCAAGATGTTCGAACTGTGAAACCTATACACGTACGCATGAAGGTCTCATCAATCGATGGTTTTCCAATAGTTCGAACATGCGAGGGTTTTCAATAACACGTCACATATGAAAACGCAGCCGTTCTATTCTTTATACCTCTCACTACTGTCAACTCTGATCGATATTTCACTGCTCATGCAACCATTGGGATAACATACCCTTATCCTCTATTGGCCATGCAGCAGCGATGTCGATAATCTTGATGATCCATCAGCACAAACGAATAAGGTCTATTATTTTACCCTGTTGTATGATATCACAGCAAGTGTATCGGTAATCGCATTATCCCGGTGTGACGATTAAATTATAAATCATACAAATAATGGGAAAAACGAAGCTCCTTGTGAAGATATCAACAACAAGTGTAGAGTATTGTGGGGAGATGAACAATCGTACCATACAGACGAACAATTCCTAGCTGGAACGGAATATCGTATGCGTAAACAATCCCTATTAGGTAATGAGATTCTTTCTTCAACCCAGTCAGAAGAAAGTAAACAAGAATATCAATTGCACGAACGAACCATATCCAGTTCAAAAGGGTATATTTTCCTCGTGTTAGATCAACAAACAACTAACCAACAACAATCGACAACAATAACAACAAGAACTAAACAAAATCAACACATCAACAACAACAACAACAACAACACACAACAACAACAAACAACAACAAACAACAACAACAACAACGAACAATTACAAATAAACATAGTAAAAATAAGTTCTTTATATACCAACGAAAAACGCAATATTGCAACGTCCATATGGTTCGCCAATTAAAGTAACATAGCCATTCTATTTCACTCAAGAATATTAAGGCACAATGACAAAAACCTAACACACTTTACGCCTAACCTAACACAACTTAACATTAACAAAGTTCATACTTATCAGCAGTAAACGTACCTATCACTAGCGTACAAGCAACGTAACCTATTCACTCCTTTTTTCAGCATATCTTCTAACATATCAATAGCTTATTTTACATAACAGCTGATTTAGATCGTAGCATTTATGACTACATTATGGATAAACACATACGCACAAAGTGAGTTCTTTTATCTTCTCGACATATTATGGCTAACATCACAAGTTTTCATATAATTAAAGCTAACATAGCATCATATGAACTATAAGAAAATAATAATCTACACAATAATACACAACTTAAGCACGAATAAAAGGGTTAACATTAACAAATTTCCATCACTTAACACCTGTAAAGTAACTAACGATTGCAATACAACAACGTAACTATTCATACGTTTCCAAGCATACCTCAACATATTAACGTAATTTACAATTGACGCAATAACATTTATACAAGATTATCATAATCTTGTCCATTATCATACAGACCAACAGATAACTGTAAACATAACAAGTTTTTATCCAAACATAACTACAAATAAGTTCTTTATATACTAACCATCGAATATAATCTGACGTAACAACGTTTTTTACATTAATAGCTAACCATAACATAACTGAGCTAAGAATTAATTACTAACGACAAACCTAACCACAGGCCATATCGTACGAATAAAACCACTAACATTAACAACTCCGTGCGCTTAAGCAACATAAAGTACCTAACAGTTCGTAGATACGTAACGTATTGAAACTTTTTTCAAGCATATTCTTCCAATAGATTTGCTACTTTTGAATTTTTCACAACGATTGTAACATTGTTTGTCACTAAACCGAAGTAATCATCAATATCTGACAAAAGAAATATTATTGCTAACGTGATCAAATGTTTTGCATCACCTACGTAATATTTAACAAAAAATTCATCATAATCTCTCTAAATATCATAGATTCCGATCAGATAGTAGTAAAGCTCGAGGACTTTGTTGATCAAACTTATTCGTAAAAGTGACTAACCTTTCTTGATGACATAGCATAAAAAATAAGTATTTGAATTAAAATAAATACATTTAAAACCGAAAGAGTGTACTGAATTTAAAGCAGTAAATCAGTAAATTCAATAAAATAAAAAACTACCCATCTCTGCAGGCCCCTACCCATCCCTGCCAGGCTGTGATCTATTTGATCTATTTGATTCAAGTCATATTTTCGAGTATCATTTTGGAATAAACATATCAACATATAAATAAGTTTCTTTTATATACTGGACCTACGAATATATGTTAACCAACATAAGTTTTTATCAGCAATACAGGCTTAACATATCATAACCGGACTAGAATATATGTTACAATGCAGACCTAAATACCTGCGTAATGAATTATATCAGCTAAGATCCTGAAAATTCCCTACTTTTCAAAGGTAAAGTGTGCTAACAGCATACAATACTCGATTATGGTCCCACTTTTTCGCTCATATCAGAAATACAGGTAAAAGCCCATATTATCTAACAAAAAACTCCTTTAACAAATGACCCAATCTATCAAGATACCACCATCTTGAATTCTATGAATTGGACACTACCTTCAATTCAAAGTGTCACTTCGTTTCGAGTATACATCATTTTGAACCTATGAATTAAACGTAACATTAAGCAATATCTAGGGGCAAACCTTAACATTACTTCAAACAAAAATCTAACCTAAGCTCACGTTTCTAAACACATCATCGCTCAGCTTAACACAGTATATTTTCACTTTTTCAACATTTCTTCTAACAAATCAGTGTTATTTTCCCACATTGTCATAGTAATATTAACATTAACGTGATCTATACTTACCAATAAACAGTTTCATCAACCAAGAGTAATCTAAAGCAACACATTACCTTCCAGAGAAAACCCAGGGGATGCGCCCATGTAACGGATGTGAATCCTGCGAGACGGGATCACCTCCGAAGGGTTAAGCGGTGCGTTACCCTCCGAAGAGGGTAAGGCCTCAAGCCCTTTGGACCTAATCAATAGATCAATAGATCACAGATTGTCAGGAGGGTGGCTGGATGGGGGTTGGATAGTGGTTGATTTAGTTGATTTACTGCTTTAGGATGTAAAACATAAATTTGTTAGTTATAAACAAAAAGAATAGGAAATTTTATTATTTATTATTTATTTATTTAATTTTTTTTTCTTAATGGTTCGAAAACCATTATTTTCCAATCTACGGATTCGATAACCTATATAGACACACCAACATTGTTGTTATACACTGTTTTATTAACTCGCCCGCAGTGGCTTCGCTGCACCGGTGGAGCCAACTCTTGAATCCTTCCTATTCTCTCTTCCTCTCCTTTCCTCCTTCCTCCTCCTTCCTTTTCTTCCTTCCTACTCTTCTTTCTTCTTCTTCTCTTCTTCCTCTGTTTGCATTCCATGCAATCTTCTTCCTCTTTTTTTTCAAGGGGGCGACCCGGGTCTCTTGGAATCCAAACCGAAACCCAACTCCGACTTCCCGTCTCCGAATCCAACCCGACTCCGACTCTCCGGTCTCCTTCAACCGTTGCTTCGAGTTTCAGTCTTCTACGATCATTTTTAATTTTTAGAGGGGGCAGCGTCCCCACTTTGGAGGAGGGACGCAGAGAAACGTAATCTCGTCTACCGACAGATACGTCATCATATAGCGTCACATCCAAAATTTTAGACTAGAAGGGTATAAGATTCTTGTTTATGAACTGGAGTAGTCCATAAAACTAGGGGGCAGCACCCCCTTAGGGTTACCTACGTCACCAAAACTCGCGGGGGATCAGTTTATCACCTTCATAGAACATATAACAAGTTTGAAAGCGATACGTTACTTCTTACCCATGTAGATATATATCGGACTCAGAACGGATGCGAAAGAAAACCTCGGCGGAATCCAAAGTCGGAGGGCGTAAAAAATGAAACGATACCAAGGATCGTTTTCCGACTCAGATTCGATTTCCGCTTGCGGAAATCGAAATCTTCCGCACGTATAATAATAATATAAGTCGTATTTTATGCGCACGCGCGCTCTGCCTGTGTCTGTCGGTTCAATCAGATTCGTCTGTTTTGACCTTCTCAAATGGTCGGTCGCCCAAATCGCTTGTTAGGCCCTAAACTCATCCGCCAAGCTTGCCAATGCGTCGCGTAAGCCAGACGGGTAGCCACCCTCTGGGGGTGACCCCCTCTCATATACATCCTACAGACTTGAAAATTACACGAATTCGAGCTTATCCCATACATACATTATATTGCAAGTTTCATCTACAGACGCTATTAACTCTATTCTTCATATCGAAAAGGCTGAGGGAGCTCAAACGCTGCGTAAGTAGCTTATATTATATTATATTATAATATATAATATTATATATATATATATAATATATATATAATATTATTATATAATATAATATATAATATATATATATATCTATACATATATATATATATATATTATATATTATTATTACCTAAATATAAATCCACTTTGCACCACGGAGGGTGAATAATTCAGTTTATAATCTTAAGAATTAGATAAGAACTATATCATTCATCAATGAAGATAGCAGGCTGAAGAATTGGATAGGAAAGAATCGCGCCTAACAGAGTGTTCTACGTACACATATTCTTGTATATATATATATATATATATATATATATTATATATATGTGTTT
>JABUQX010007413.1:35000-40999 GCA_015478945.1 Trachelipus rathkii | reverse complement strand
GACGTCGAGAGAGACTGAGATGAGAGAGAGACGTACGGAGAGAACGTGTAGACATACAACGCAAGAAGAAGAGAAAGATCGTGGAGAACTTCGCATCCTCGGCAGACGACCGCCTTCTTCGAGGAAGGAGGAGAGGAGAGAGAGAGAGAAGAGACGAAGAAGCTGCCTTAGACGGGAGGAGCATGATGAGAGAGAGAGAGAAGGGAGAGGGGGAGGACAGGATGAGTGGGAGGAGACGGCAGAGGAAGAGGAGAAGAGAGAGAGCGAGAGAGAGAGAGATGGGAAAGAAGAGGAGAGAAGGAGAGAGAGAGAGAGAGAGAGAGAGAGAGAGAGAGAGAGCGAGAGAGAGAGAGAGGAGAGAGATGAGAGAGAGAGAGAGAGACGAGAGAGAGAGACGAGAGAGAGAAGGAGAGAGAGAGAGAGAGAGAGAGAGAGAGAGAGAGAGAGATGAGAGTGAGAGAGAGAGAGAGAGAGAGAGAGAGAGAAGAGAGAGAGAGAGCAGAGAAAGAGCAGAGAAGAAGAGAAGAGAGATGAGAGAGGAGAGAAGGAGAGAGAGAGAGAGAGAGATGAGAGGGAGAGGAGAGAGAGAGAGAGAGAGAGAGAGAGAGAAGAGAGAGAAGAGATGGAGAGAGAGAGCAGAGAGAGAGAGAGACGAGGAAGACGAGAGGAGAGATCGAGAGAAGACGAGAGGAGGAAGAGAGAAGCAAAAAAGTTGCTGGATTCACCCACTAATATTATAATCTTTATTAGCATTGCCAAATTCGGTAAGTATTCGGTATTCAGCCTATTCGGCCAAAAAACCAATATCGTCATTCGAGCTTTTTGCCGGAACTATTCGGCCCGAAATATTGAGCTTTATAAAACAATAATTACGTCAACATAAGGAAAGTTATTTCAATTTAAAATTGAAATTCAGAAACTTATTTTCCAAAAAAAAATTAAAAAATATAGCAATTTTGTAGCCAATATGGCGAAAAACTTTGTCATTTGTCAGATCCTATAAGGGCCTTTGAAATTTTTCAATATTCTAAAAAAATAGAATTCATTAAGTGATACGGGATAATGGACCAATGGGAGAGTGGCTTGCTATCAAATTCCATGTTTTATTCACATGTTTTACAACTATTGCATTCACGATTCAATATTATGTCAGAAGTCTGTAAAGATATTTTATTTACTTGCAGAAGCATATCCTCTCATTTTCACCATTCAGCAACGGCAGCTGCAAAGCTTAAAACTTACAGATGTCAGAATGTCAAACAGCATAAATTAATTCGAAGACTTTCTACACGCTGAGGACAGAACTTATGATATGTTTAAAAGATTGTTTGAACAAAAAGTTCGCCTATCCATATACGCTGCTGATTGCAATCAGAAAATGTTGACTGATTCAGTGGCAAAATTATTCAATTTACTTGAGCCATTTGAACAACATCACTAAAACAAGTATTAAACGTGAAGTAACAGTCGCCCAGTGATCCCTTCCATTTTAGCATTAAATCTATTTTTAAATAAGGCAATTAAAGCAAAAGCTTCAGTGGAATGAAGCTTCAGTGGAATAATTCCACTCGTTGAAGAGCTTAAGAAATCAGTAGGAAAAAAGACTTTCTAAGTTTCTATGCTTGATAAATCTTTGTGTAGGTACTTCTTAGATCTGCGATCAAGCTAATTTTTCAACCATGAATCAGATGAATCAGTAAAAAATATGTCGTTGAGGCATGAAAAGAAATAATGCATGAAAATTTAGCCCTGACTCTTCTAGCTGACGATTCGATTCAGCGTAGTGGGCGCTAAAATGAAACTGAAGGTTCCATTTTCACTTCTTTAATGGATTGTTTTAAAGAAATTGTGGCATCAAAATCGTCATACAGAAAAGAAAGTGAGAGTGAAAAAAGAAAGTCCCATTCTTCTGACGATGTGATTATTGTACATAAAAGTAAAAGGCTACATTCGGAATTACATCAAGAAATAAACAAATATATAAGTTTGCCTACTTTGACCAGTGAAGACAATGATATTCCCTTCAATTGGTGGAAAAACACTGGAAATAGTTTTATGAATTTGAAAAAACCAGCAATAAAATACCTTTCAGCTCCACCGTCATCAGTCGAAAGTGAAAGAATATTTAGAACAGGAGGAAATATTTATGAAGCCACAAGAAATATGTTAGAGCTTATTCAAATGAAGTTTAGTTTAATATCTTTAACTACGAAACTTTTCAATTTTCATTTAATTATTTTTAATATGTGAATGGTTTGCTATAGGTAAGAAATAGTTATTACTTTTTCTTTATTCTTTGTATAAAACACTGGTAAACATGAAATTTTTTTTGGACGGGTTTCGCAATTGATTATTGATGTGCTGATTCCAAAAATGTAAATCGGTTTTTGCATATCACATTGCATTTGTGAGATATTGTTATTTCATTTGTTAAAATTTTACAGATTCCTCCATGTTCACAATGGTCTATTACATTTATTTGTGAAATATATAGATATTATACATTTATGAATCTAGATATTATATATATATATATATATATATATTATATATATATATATATATATATATATATATATATATATATATATTATATTGGTTATATGAAGGGAGAGAAACAAATCGCAAAGGTTATGATACATGTCTTTGATAGATATATATTAAACATATTAATACAACTATGAATAAAGAGTAATATGGGACAGCAATGAATGTTATAGAAGGAATGGGTTTAGTATGTAAACATACCTACGATGGTAGTAACTTTTTCTTCGTAGACGATCTACTGTGCATAGCGTCTGTAATATCCCTCATCAAGCTCCAAACAATAGTCGGCCATTCATATTGATAATCCACTTGCGCTACGGTAGCGTCCTGTCATGAAAACTTTTAGATCTTTGATGGAAGCGTTCCCCTGCTCGATTTCACTAAACCATCGCCTAGGTTATCCGGAAATTTTCTTAGTGAGAATGTAAGTAGTGCAAAACTTTATACTCATTCTACATCCTTGAGAATGAAACTGTCTACCAGTTCCTGTACAATGTTAGTGCTTCTCGGTTTTCCTGTTCCCCAGAAAATTCTGTGCCACATCTGAAAAAGCCCACGCTCTTGCCTCCAACACAGTCATTGTTGTAGCAATGGCAGCATCACGGAGGAAGTGTCCGTATTTTTGGGCCATCAAAAAATCCCAGCTTTTTTCTTCTCGTCACTCAAGACCAGGCGTTGAGCATATATAGCGGGAGCATTCACCATCATGGTCCCGGGCCTTTCACAAATTGTTTCATCAACCAAGTTTTATGTGTAGTGGAGTAGATGATGTTTTCTTTCTGTACAAGTGGTTCACGTACGATGCTTCCTGTCACCTGGCGTCAAGCGTTTTCCCTCGGTAGCCATTCTCTTTTGGTCCAGTGATCCTTTGTCGCCGGTTGTCCCAATAGCACAGGAAGCAGGGATTATTTGCGTTGAAACCTGCTGCTGAACCGAGCAAAAATGTTACCATTTGAGGGTCGACGCATGATTTGTGACCATGTTACCTGAATATTGAGCCTCCCAAACTGTCTTGATTTTTGCATACTCCTCTCTCATCCGTTCCGAGTACCCTTACTGGAACCGAAAGCATACCTGTTGCCGTTGTGTAACAAAACACACACTTTAAACTTCTCTTTGGAATGTCAATAAACAGTCGCACTCACCTGCATCGTATGCTGGGGAGTCCCCATAGCGAGTAGTAGGCCTGCCAACCTTCACTGCAATACACAAGGTACCATCTGACTGAAGAAGACCCTCCGCAGCTCTGCTTCTCTGTTCCGATAAATGTTACTCTTCTGCCATGGTCCAGTAGTCATTTTTCATGCAACCTCGAAGCCAAACAGCTCAGGACAACTCGGCAAATACAACCTCTCATACAAGATCGCGTTCAGTTCACCCTTGGCGAACAATGACGCGACCATCCGACTGTATTCAGATTGATATGAGAGCATCATCCAGGGATTGGCATCCAACATGTAGACGTACTAAAGTTACCACATGCTTCCCGGATATCGACCGCAGTAAACTTGCTGCTACTGGTACGCATATATGCGGAAGGTAAACGTCTATACAGGCCATACGTAGCCACACATGGAATTTTCACCCATTCCTAGGGAATATGGCAAAAATAGGTATTCATGAATACGACGAAAAACGGGATTGGGATACATGCAAAATCGAGAAACTAATATATAGCAAGTCAACACCCTCCTGAATTACCTCTACTGCACAATATATCTGCCGCTGACAAAAGTCACACCTCCTCACAGTAAAAATTTTCACCCTTTTGTGTCCTATGTCATAGACCTAGTTTGTTAAATTTTCTTGTATTTATATCCCCCTAAATAGCACTGACCCGGAACTTTCATGATATACCTTATAACTATTCCGCGACGCGAAATAGCGATACGTTGACTTATTATAGCCGAATATTTGGAGTATTCGGCTTGCGTCCTCGCATACTTGATTTAACTGTATATCGGTATTTCGTCTTTTTCACTATTTTCGCACATCCTAACTATATATAATATATATATATATAATATATCACTATATATTACTACTTTATATAACTACTATATATATGTGTACATATTATATATATATATATATAGCGAAGTGATTATTCGGCCGAATATTTGGTATTCGGCCGAATACTTTTAGCCGAATATTTCGGTATTCCAGGCTTTTTCACTATTCGGCACATCCCTAAATATATATATATATATATATATATATATATAGTATTATATATACCGGATATATACTATATATATATATATCATATTATATATATATACTATATATTATATATATTATATATATATACTATATATATATATAATATATATATATATATATATTATTATAATTATATATATAATAGTATATTATACCTATATATATACATATTTCATATATATATATAATATATATCTCTATATATATAGCCTTCTCGAGAGATATGTAGGGCAAATATATATGATATATTATATATATATATATATATAATATATATATATATATATATACTATATATATATATATATATACAATAAGTACATATATAATATATATATATATATATATATATATAATGCTGGTAACACTTGCTGAGTCAAAATAATCAAGGTCATTTGCTCACAAACTACAAACCCCTGCCAAACGTAAGAAATATAATTATTTGTTTATCAAACTGATTAATTATTTATATTTTTATCAAACTGATTAATTATTTATTAAATTATCTTACCACCACTTACTGGTTGTGGGTAGATAGATATATTTTCGCTTGTCTACACACCAAAAAAATTAAATATATATTGGAAATTCACGGCATTAGGTACGGAAATATTTGAAATGATGACACAACCACAACGTGAGCGCCAGCACAGTTGTTGTATATAAATGTATAGTATATCTATCCGATTCTTTTAGCTTATTGCAACTCAACGTGAGCGCCAGCACAGTTGTTGTACATAAATGTATAGTATATCTATCCGATTCTTTTAGCTTATTCAGGGTTCACACTGAAATTTTGAATTTGAATTCCCTGACATTCCCTGACTTTCCCTGACCAAAGCCTCAAATTTTCCCTGACCAGCGTGTTCGTTATTTTTGGCGCATAAAATATCTATTAATCATTATTGCAGCCTATTTACTCAGTTCATACATTAAATTATTGAAAATTTACTTTAGAAACTGTTCATCATCATCTATGAATTTAAAAAAATATTTATTTATTTTTAGTAATCTGCCTATACCTTCCCCATAGCCGTCCAACGCACTCCTTTTTTATTTTTCCAAAAGTAAACAGTTTTATTTATACAAAAAGAAAATAAATTAAATGCTTACATTAACAGCCTAGGTGAATAACGTCCACTGTGATCACAAAAGTTCTAAATGGGGAGATTTAGGTTAACTTTTTCTTCTCAAGCATCTGAATTTTGATTTTATAGCGTCTTCTTCTG
>JABUQX010007413.1:20000-30000 GCA_015478945.1 Trachelipus rathkii | reverse complement strand
AGAGAAAGATAGTAGAGTGCAATTTTAAGAGTTATTCTCACCACCAGAGATCTTACCACCCATCAGAATACAAGTGTGATGTCATATAATAAGAACTTGTCGATATTTAGAAGGATCAGAGCGGGGCAAAAATTGCTTCCTTTTTTCTGAAATAGGTGGAGATGTGCGCAGCTTCCAACACTGAGGGAAAGGTGGTATATGAGACATAGAGGGTGAAAATAGTTATATGATAGAGTGATGCGTATGGATGCTGAAGAAGTATCAAGATTAGCACGGAAGCACCACTCCTCAAAACTTGGCGGAGGAATGCCATCTGGTGACCAACCCGTCTTCCTATCTTCATTAGATATTTTACAGGGCTCTATACAACCCGATCAAATGTAATCACAGGCAAAGACATAGGTCACCTTGATAGAGGAGGAGGAGGAGTGAAAGAGAAATACCACAGATATCTGATATATCAGGGTATGAGTTAGTATGGGAAAATAAGGAGACCGATATAGAGATTGGGCCTTTTCAGTTGTGAGAGAATTAAACTAACTAGAACCAATCTAGAGGAAAGGAGATTAACAGATAATTATTTACTAGAGATGTTTTTGGCAAGAGGCTCAGATGTATTAGTCAAGTAGGAAGAACACAATGAGTATGTTAGTTCGACAACTTTATTTTATGATTTTGATAGGATAACCCGCTTTGACTCGTCATAAGAGATATCCTCTGCAACAGATTTCTAGATCTGAAATGAGAATAAATTTGATACTATATATGAGAATTAGTGATTGGTAAGAACGAGAATTTTTCCACCCCCACGATTAACGCATCATGGTCTCTAGCTGAATGCTAGGAGAGTCAAATCACACGATTCGTAACCATGAGTTCTATAGAGGAGAGAAAGATTAGTTAGAAGAAGGAATGAACTTGCTAGTCCCATATTCAACGATTAACAGCTTCACCTTCCTAATATCTATGTTAATTATATTATATCATGCAGAATTCATGAAATAGAGAATTACACTTAGCATTTTTCCTTTCAACTGCCACACATAGATCGAGATTGTACATTTAAGTCCCTTATCTAAATATTTTATATTACATATATGATAACAGGCAACTCATTGACCTAAAGAAAATCATTTGCGGAGATCCACAAAGTTCATCCTACATTTGAACCATATTTTTTAAACATCTGTTGATATCAGGTTTAATTATTGAATAGTAGTCTTGAATATGAATGAGACTTAAGATATATCAAAAATTTATTGATGCGCTTATATAATATAATTTTGGGTAAGTGAGTTGATATACCACTGACACCCTCACCCCCCCCCCTGTCACAGCCTTTTATATATATATATATAATATATTTATATATATTTGTATATTGTATTTAGATATTAATTGTATGTTTTTTTGCATTATGGAAGAGTTTTTTTTTTATTATTTTTTTTTATATGCAGATAATAAACACCACTACGCTCAACATATATAGGGCAGAGCTCACCTAACTTAAGTTATAGATAGGAGTATATATATATATAGTATATTACTATATATATCTAGTATCAGTCAGAGTCTTCACGTGGCTCTCGAGCACGAGAGATACATTTCTTCGAACGAAGTCACAAGTACAAGTACTCTAGAATTGTTCAGTACCAAGGAACTCTAGAATTTGTGATGCAATTAGAGTACATCACAGATATCCTCATGCCCACATCAAGCGTACCACATTATGCTAAACCTGGGACCCTCGCTGTTTGGCACGATAACGTGTTACTACGAACTAAGCTACCAGAGCGTGCTTTTTAGATAATAAATTAATATTAGATTAAAATACAAATAAATATATAAATATATATATATTACATATATATATATACATATTAACACATATTATAAATATACATACAATAAAACATTATAACATTAATATAATTAACATATTACACTAGACAATCATCCACAATTTAATTATATTAATATGTAATAATAATTTAAACTATATATATTTATTATTAATTTATTATATTATATTAATTATTTATAATTAATTAAAATATTATATTAATTATAAATTATTTAATATATTTAATTAATTTATTATTATAATATTATTTATATATTATATTTTATTATTTATTATTTATATTAATTATTTATTAATTATTATTTTTAATATTATTCATAATATTCATTAACTATTAATCTATAACACTATATATATATATTATATTTATATCACTAAATATAAATACCTTACTCAAATATTAATATTATTAACATATATATTAAATATAAATAAAAATCTTATATATAGTATTTAATATATTAATCACTTATTTTATTCTATAATTATACTATTATAACTATTATATTATAACTATTATATCACAATACTAATTGCCAGTAATAAGATCTCTCTAATCTCTTAAGCTAACAAATATAGTGAATTCAGACCCCATCTATCCCTAATCAAGCCCAATGCGTGCACACTTTGCACACACAGATACAGCTAGGAGAGAGTAAGGCATCGCAGCATAACAACAATCAGCACATAGCACATACACAGTCGATGAAATATATGATATAGCTCAATTACCAAGATAATTTATACCATATATAATATTATCAAAAAGAGAGAGTGCCCCATCACTCCCAAACTCTTATTTCCTAGCGCTTCACGCAAAAACTCCCACTAGTATACCACATATTTGCAAGTGTCTCGTCGGCTCAATATGTTCAAGAATATATACTCTCTCCTATAAAAAGGCAATCTATGAGATCTTATCTTACTCGACACCTCCACTACAATAGAATCTAGCTTCTTTCAAATACATCAGAGGATATCATCACATTATTGCCCATAGGTCTGTCTTCAAATCTCACAATCCTCCTCTCGTACTGACATACACTCTCCACATCACGAACTTGTTGATGCATCTCTGTCTATAAGTGTCACTCGTATCTGACTATGAGACCAGATCTTCAAAAAATCTCCCCACCTGCGTTATCGTTCTACTATCCACCTATATCTATCTTTTTCTTCTTCTCTGCGTGTTCCTCCTCATTGCGTCTCTCGTATGCACTAACACAGCTCCACAACCACTAACTCTTATTCTATATATATAACTGAACGATATATATGAACCACGACTATTTACTAATATTCACCATCCTATTTCACCAACGATGACCTCAAAAAAACCATATATACTCAACGTTACTTTCATTAATGCTCTCATTAATATTCATATATATACCCTTTCTTCACACACCATAACAACTCTCTAATACGTACATACACTTACATTTATTCATTTCTTTTCATACCAAACTAGCCCCAAGTATTGTCCATTAAACATAGTACTTTAGATACTATTAACTCTTTACCAGACCTATTAGTCATAACTACTATTAACTAATTAACACATTGATATATATATAATAGTATAAATATAATATATTTATATTATATATATTATTTCATACATACATACATACGATACATACATACAGGTAACAACATTGACCCTCATGTAAGACCCGTAGCGCACTTTCAAGACTTAGTCCCTTTACATTCACCAACGATTTAATTTATTAGCCACACCACACACCACCTTAGTGCCATTCTACTACTTTCCTATCTAACTATTCTTGCATTTAATCGTCATCCCTTGACAAATTAATTATTCCCAAATATATTTAAATTACAGAAACTTTTCAACACTCAAACATCTAATCCACTGTCAGAGAATTGATCTTATGAGTGAGATAACCATATTAACCTTACTACTGTATACAACGTTTAGACTTTTCTCACTAACTCCTCCTTTTACATTACCATAACCAAATCTTCAAATCTACCAGTCCTTCTCACTCAAACTCTCTTTCAGATTCGCCACACAAACAAACATCCCTCATATAATAATTGTAGGGAAACCCCCCACTCTTCTTCCATTCTCCATATTCATTCTAAACATTATCCCTTGTCACCCCTAACCTCTATTCTTTCGTTTTAGCCCATCCATATATACAAAGATTTTGATCGAGCCAAGAAGAACAAATAGCACATCCCTGTGTCTTCAACTCCGAGCTTAATTATAATTATGTTAAAACCAATTCACACTTTCGACTTTATATACTTCTATTATACACACGCCATATATTCTATATTATTCATACAAATCTAGTGATCATACCATATTAACCTATTACTATGATTACATTTCAGAAGCTTTATACATAAAATTCAACACTCAGAAGCACCATATATTTATCACTTATACACCTGCATAAGGCAGCATCTACCTAATTAATCCTATTATATACGCTCATGTTGCATATCCATTTAACCTAATACAATATTTATTCTACCCTCTCCACATTATTATCCAATCATTTGTTTAATGTACGAGATTATGAGCCACAATTATCACTTACTATAACCACTTCTAACGCACTACTTGTTCTATTCTCCAAATCAGTTCTTCAGTTCATTCGACTACGACACTATTTTCGTGAGACTCACATAATAAATAACCAGCGTATATTCTTCCCAACATACACATCAATTAAACTAATTACTCCCTATAAATATTTAACAGTTACTTATATCCCCCTTATTACCAAATATATATTATCATTAATAGGAGTAATAGCTATTAACTTAATATAATGCTCTTTCCTCCAAATCCCTCGGAACTATACCCTCCATAAACGCTTTATTATACAACTTCCAAATCCAATCAATTTAATTTATTGTTCATATATTTATATGTCTGTAGGGATAAGGTCTATGTTTAAGGGTATTACGGTAATACTGTATGAGGTAGAGGGTATAACATATAGAAAGTGGTGTAGGGTAGTGGTATAGGGATATTGTAGTGATATCAGGATACCTTATAGATTTAAGAAATTGTAAATTTAAGGATTTTTTTTTATATCAGTATCAGTTCGGGTTTTTTTTTTGGTTTTGTAATAAACTTAAAGGTGTATGGTGTTTTTTTTGTTTTTTCCTTTCATTTGCCCTGACAGATAGCCTCACGACAAATTTTCAAATTGTAGATTCATAAAGTACCTTAAATCTGCTACAAAGTATAAATGTTATTTTATGGATGAGTGATTTTTTTTCCTTGTTTGAATGCTGAATTGGTTATATAAAGTTGTTTTTTATTTTTATTAGTCTGAATTTTCGGATTGAAGTGTTATTGAGTGGGGTGGACTGACTGTGAGTGAAGGATTGAGTTCCTTAAAGGAGAAAAAAAAACTGGGCAACTTACCCAGGTGAGTACCATGGGGTTGTGAGGGGGCTTATTTTTTGTTTATTAATTATTAATATAATTATTTCAATTTCATTCATATTTATTTAATATTTAGTAATTTAATTCATTACAATTATATTATTAGTTATTAATTATTGTTATAATTATTTCAATTTCATTCATATTTAATATTGATATTTTTTTAATTCATAATTCTTTATAATTCTAATTTTTATTTATTTTTTTGTTAATATGATATTTATATTCAATTAATATAATATTATTAATTTAAATATATGATTTATTAATATATATATTCTTAATTAGAATTGATTAAATTTTAAAACTTAGTCTTCATAATATCATAATAATATGTTTAATTCAATAATAATATTATTAATAAAATATTATTATTATTATTATTATTATTTATTATGATATATTTAATATTATTACTCTATTTAATTTTTATGTTGAATCTATGTTATACTGTTTATTTTATGTATATATTTTTTTATAGTTTATTTTATTTTCGTGAGCTTATTAGTCGATCGAAGCCCTTAGAAACATCAGAAGAAGAGAATAAGTGGAAATTGATTAATATTTATTTACTTAAAAAGGTTGTACGCAACTTTAAATATTTCGGACGTATCAATTCCACATCACTATGAAGAACTTCGATGCAGACCAAGTAGCAGAGATATATTATAATAGGATAGAGAAGTAATTAGATATGAATGAAAAGGGCATGATTGTGCGAAACTTTATGTGGAACAAAAGATAGAAAAGTTAAAAGGTGTTTTGAGGTGAGAGATATATAAATTGTAAATAATATTGTACACCCGACTTATCGGAAAAGGTATTAATTGAGAAGGAGTATATATATATATATTTGGGAGTATGAGAAGAGTACTTTGTGGAGAACTATTGACGCATTTATATTTATTAAGGTTATTTAATTTTAGTTAATTAAGTGAGTTGTTTTGGTAAAAATTTTATATAGTTTTACAAATTTTGAAAACATTAAGAAGGAAAATAGGTGAATATCATGTTTATAATTTAATATTAGCTAGATATTAGTTAGATACCGAGTTTTGGGTGGTTATTATACGTATTATCCTGCTGCGATCAGTACTTCTAGATAAACCTGTTACAAATTAAGCAAATAAAAGCAGCAAATTTATATCATAGTGTAATAATATAATAGAGTGAATCAGTATAGTGTGCTTTTGCACACTATCGATTCATTTCCTGAGTTTTTATGTGTTTATTTAATGCTCTTTTCATTGTCTAAGTCCTTGGTGATTATATTCTTATTCAGGGATCCCACGACCATTGAGACGAGTTCGGTGTTGCGGTCAAACCCCCGACATATTTCTGGCGCTCCACAATAGTATTATGTATATATATTATATAGTGAGCGTCTGCGACGGTAGTAGAGTACCGAGTTATTATATAGGGATGAACATAATTAGACAACAGTGTAAAGATGCTATAAACTGTGAGGAATGAGATTGATAGCATTGTGAAAAGATAAGATAGAGATACTGTTAAAAGACTGTAAGTGAAGATAAGAAAAAGGAGAAATGAGTGAACTTAATATTGATAAAACTGAGAGATATATGGAAGATAGAATATATTGACAAGAGTAGGGAAATATGCATAATGGAATAGAGATGAATGGAAAAGCGAGAATATATAATGATATACTTGTGAAATAAGAGTTTGTGAATAAGATGATTGGATTAATGAAATGAGGACGCGATAAGATAATTAATTTAACTACTTATCTACTTACGAAGGGTAGATGGAATAAAGAATGAGGAGATCGTGGTAGAAGAATGAAAATTTAAGTGATTTTGGTAATTTAGAGAATGATATTAGGATAAGAGATAAATGAACAAGATTATAAAGTAGAAATAGAATAAAGAGTATAAGAAGAAAATAGTAAAATAGTACATAAGAAAGTACAATCAGAATTAGACGTATATGCGAAGTAATATATATATAAAATATAGAATATAACATGATAAAGATATAAATATATATTATAGATAGTAATTATACAATAAATATATTAGGTATTATATAGAATATTAATTAGTTCATATATTATATGTTATAATATATAGTGCAGTATGATAAATTATGAGAAGGCTGAGGATATATATAGACATATTTATAATGGTGAAGGCACTCATGAGTCAGTATGATATAAAGACTACTTTTCAGATGTTTACTGAGTATATACCCGATGGTATTAGGTTCGAGTGGATATGGTTGTGAGTAATACCCAGCTGCTGGCACATATATAAGGTGAGATAATGAACCCCACATTTGACTGAGTTTATTGCTATTATTGATAGAGGTCCATTACGCTAAAATAGGTTCTACCGTGATAAAGGATCTCATAGAGAGTGAGTGTATATTCTATACATGACGCCAACTACAATGATTATCATCAACTAAATACAATATGATACATGATAAAGGTATATATATATAGGCAATGATAATGACTGGGCTATTCTTATTTTCTAACTTGCTTCATATATTTATATCTATCTATACTTATTTATTCTATTTAGTATTTCTGGAGTTAGCATAGTTATTACACACCTTACCTCAGTCTTATAGTATATATATAGTGTTATGAGAAACACGTGCGTTCCTCATGGGCCCGGAATGCTTTTACTTCTGCTCTCAATAGTAAGTTTTCTTACTTCTTCATCTTCCTTATATATTCCCAAGAATGGGAGTAAGGAGTAAGGTTGTAGCGTAACGTGACATCGTGAGGAAAAAAAATAGCAGTATAAGAAGACATAGTACACTAAGTCGAAAAGAAAGGCCCAGCTTACTTATCAGTGAGACACCCCCCTCAGTACCATTATTTAGTGGGAACCCATCGCAGTCAGAAAACCACCCTAAAGCTTCATGTGGACCAGCTAATATGGACCTATATATTCTAACTTATGGTAGATCGTCAATGTTAATAAGGATTCATCCTATTATGGCCCAGGTTGATTAGGCCACATACCTAATACCCCACTCACAATCCCCCGCCATTATCACTTCCTGTTATATACACTCATTTCTTCTACGCCTTCTATTATCACAAACTCACATTTCTCTTTACTTCAAACATTTATGTTTACTGAACTCAATCTCTCACTTATTTCTATTACCACTTAGCGTACTCCCAGTACCGGATCGCGTTTCCAACTACACTCGCCACTTATTACATTCTAGCTATTAAAACCCAACCGTACTATCTATATCCTTTCCATTAATAACCAAACCATCTCAACATACTTTCATTTATTCTTCTCATTTACACCTCCTTTTTCACACCACACCACTCTTTAATACGTTCATTCCTTTATATATATACTCTTTATCAATCTTCTATATCACAATCTAGCACTACCTCACTAAGTGATTTAGTTCCATTTACTAGACGATACATTGAACTTGATAGATCTTTATTACTTCTTATATATTCACAGACCATAGTCTGACACTACTATAACTATAAACATATTTATTATATATATTGGTAACAACATACCCTCATGTTAAATAAACCATATACACACTCAAGTACATTTATAGCCCTTTTACATATACACCAACGATTTATTTGCACCAGCCAACCTTCCTGCCATTCACAACTTTCCTTAACTACACTCTGCATCGTCCGTTCCATCTTTCTCATCCAACATATACCCATAATATTAAACTCGACACTTGTTCCAGCTGCTCACCATCTAACATAACTTCACACTGAGGAGTGTCCTACAACTCACATACCATAACCTTACTTCTTATTACCACATTTTATTCAAGCCCCATACTTTATACCTACACGCCTGTACCAAATCTCACTACCTAATTCTACTACACATAACTACATCCTTCAGTATACGACTCACATCACAGATACTTTCAAATTATCCGCTTAATTTATAAATAGGTTAGTAGGCACCCTACACACTCATTCTCCATATCATCCAACCATTCTAACTACTACTATTTCCATATCCATCCCACCTATCGAAATTCTTATTCATAAACCCTCTATACCATTATATTACAAAATTGTAATAACCAAGAGACATAAACACACCCTGCTTACTCTCAAAGCTGATAATCCGTTATAAAACAATCACCATTGGACACCATTTATTTATCTTATATACACACTGACTTATTCACTCACTATCGTTCATACAACTTTATGTACTCAATTTTTATCATAATTAGCCTACCACAACCACCTATATTATATCACTATATCACCTGCACCATAAAATACCTTTATATATATATATCTAGCATACGCCTGTATTAAATCCATAAAACCTATATATATTTTATTCTTATTTGCTCTTATTTTCTTTCAATCATTTGCCTCACTCGAAACACTGAAATCACTATCAGTATCCGTCAAACATACACTAAAACGCACCTGTTCTTCCACCAATCAGTCCTTCTCAGTCAACTCGATCGAGCTACTTCTTTGACTAATAAATACCATCAATATATACACTTCCTCATACAACACTCTAATTAAACTTATATTCCCCTTAATTTCTAACAGTTCCCACTATTCTCCTCATTTACCCGTTATATTAAAGTGAGGGTAACTATTACCGCTCTCCTCTCACAATCGCCTTGTAGAAACTATACCCTCTATAAATGGCTATATTACACAACTTCAAAATCCAATCACATCGAACCAT
>JABUQX010007413.1:7500-15000 GCA_015478945.1 Trachelipus rathkii | reverse complement strand
TTTAAAGAAATCATGGAGTATGCTTTCTTAGCATAATTTTTTTTTTTTTTTTCTTTCCCAATTTTAAAAAAAAAAAATATATATATATATATATATAAAAATAAAAATAACTTAATTTTTTTAATTTTTAATTTAATTTTTAATTTTTATTTTCTCATTCGTCGATGTAGCATCACGCGTTCTCCCTCAAACCCCTCTCCCCCATACACCTTGGACGACTATGCTTCTAAACCCCCCCCCCTCTCTCGGAACCACGCTGATAAAATATCCCCCCATCCTATCTTAAATTTTCTCATTCGTCGAGAAGGATCAGGCGGTCTCCCTCAAACCCTTCTCCCCCATCTATCTTTTAAAATTCTTCCAAAGTTGCCAATAAACGAATTTTTATATTTTTATTCCTAATTTTTAATTTTTGTTTTTGATCAAAGATCTTTAATATCTCTTAGAATCTCTATTTATAAATCTTTCATTTAACACCCTCTAAGCTGTTTACATCAACGAAAAGCTTACAAAAGAAATTGTCATCAGTTTTTTTTGGAGAGTAATAGCATCTTTGCGTATCTTCCAAGACAGAATATAAATCCTCCTTCATCCCCCCCCCTTCTGGAACACGTTGATATAATCCCCCCATTCCTCTCCCCCTTCACCCCGGTTGTACACGAGGAATAAATCATTTTACTTTCGCAAATGACCCTAGCTGGTGTGTTCTTAGCTTGTGCTCAAACAGTGAAATTTTCTTGGTAAGATTTTCAATCATTTCCCATTTTTATTATTACTTTTATTTCATAATAGTTTTAAGGTTTTTTTTTTTTTGAAGTTCTTGGAAAAAAGCCCAATCTAAGCTTGGGAATTTTTTTTAAAAAGATGAGGCCTAGAGCCAGCCCTACTTTATAAGCGGTAACACCACTTAAATATCTATAATTAAATTTTAACCCTACCCCAAACATGAGTTGGTTAAAATTTCCTGGAGTTATTATGGAGTAGTTTTTTTTTCTCTTTTTCTCTTATCAATATAAATTTTGTATTTTTGAAATATCTCATATTTTATAAATTTTTGTTGTTTTTCTCAAGCGTATCCCCTTTTGTTTTTTTGTTTTTTTTATATACGCTTTAAAGTAGACAAAAAAAAACAAGGCCCTACCTTTACCTGGTCTTATTTTTATTATTTTTTTTTGCAATGATTTTTATTCCTCTTTCATTTTTAAAAGTGATTATAATTTCTATCCAAAACCTAACGTCCCTTCTTTTAAATAAAATGCTCTGAAATCATAGTTTTTTTCTTCCTTGCTCTTCTCGAATCCATAAAACTACTACCTCTGCACCAAAAGTACCGTATATGGGTAGTAATGGATAATGGGGATGAGGCTGAAAAGGATGAAAAATAATAATAATAATAATAATAATAATAATAATAATAATAATAATAATAATAATAATAATAATAATAATAATAATGATTGATGATGAAAACATTAGAGGAATTTACCAAAGTTTTTGCTCAAAAGATATTGAAGGGAAAACTGTCTGGAAAATTTAAAAGGGGCAAAGTGAATAGGAAAGACAAGTAGCCCGGAGTGGTGTTGATGAGAGCTTAAGAAATTTTTGATAGCTTGTTCTAAATTTTTTTGAAACCATTAGATAGCCTAAGATCATAGGAGCCACAAATTTACAAACTTGCCTAGACGCAAAATATCTTAAGAAAGACTTTTCATTTTTTTTCTCTAAAATTTTTATTTTGTAGTTTTTTAAATATTGCTTTACACTTTGAAATAAGCTTTACCAAAAAGGCTTATTTGAAGGTTATCTCTTGTCGCAAACAGACCTACGCCCATTTTTCTTTTTCCTCCTTTTGTTGAATGTTTAAATAAACTTTACCAGAGGGTTATTTGAAGGTGAAAAACTGTTTGCCCCACACCCCTCTGAGATTTTTTTTTTTCTCTTCTCAAGGACTTTGCGATATCGAATTTTTTTTTGTTTTTTTCATTAAACATATAAGATCTAAATAATCATCATTTCAAGGCCTAATTTAATGCATAGCATTTTTCTTTCATTTTTATATAAAGAGCCTGGACCAACCTTTTTAGTAGTTTAATAATTAAATTAATAATAAAGCTTGAAACGCAAGGTTTTTCATCAATTTATAAGAACTAAATTTATAAGATAAATGAGGCAATGTGCTTGAAAATCTCATCTTTCTCTAGTTAGTTTTACCAGTTTTCATTTTCTGAGAATAGTATACATTCTTTTGGAAATTTTTCATTTTAGCTACTTTGTTATAGGTAAATTTGTTTTGGCAAACTAAAGATAAGTTGGAAAATCTCCCTTAGCCAAAGTCAGACATTATTTTTTGGTATATAGGCCCTATAGCGTCGGGCGGGGTGACCGGGCCCGCCTCTTTAGGAGGGGTGATTCGGTCCACTCTAAATAAAATTAAAAAATAATAAAAATTTTTTTTTTTTTTTTCTGGCTCATTTTATAATACCAGGCGGTAGTACTACAAGTTTTTATTTGATTCATATTTAATTTCTAGAAAGGTTTTTATATTTTTTAAAAAATGTTAGAAATTAGGCTATAAAATGACCTTCAATAGAATTTTCACTTTTGAAAAAGGTGAGTTTTTTTAACTTCGTTATAAAATGAAAAATTGTGGGATCGATTTTAATTATTTTTTCAGTGGATACACTCGAGTTATGTTAGCTTTAAAACTGGCAAAAGTAAATTTTTGATCCAAAGAGTAGTATTAGTGGCAAAAAACGGGGCCTATTAACTTGGTCCGATTCACCCCCGCCGTAAAAATTGATGGAGGGTGGCTCGCGACCACCATTGTTTTTCGATATTTTACGTATATTATTTGGAATCATTTTATTACGTATAATTAATTTAAATGTTAATAAAAAGTTACTTTTAGTAAGGTGAAATTTTTTTTTAAAAAAATGAAATTTTTAATAAAAAAAAACGAGTTCAAAAAAGTGTCAAAATTTGGGCGGAGAGGGGTGAATCGGACCACCTTATTTATATTCGTATTTTATTTATCATTATTGACATTTTAATTACTTATTACGAATTTTAATATGATAAATAATTATTATATTAAGTAAAAATTAAAATATAAAATTGAAATTATACGTAAAAGACGAATTTAAACAGATGGTCCGAGTCACCCCTCAATGGTGGTCCGCTTCACCCCTCCACGGTCGGGCTGACTCGGCGTTATTCAAACTTTAATAAAACTCTTTTATTATTAGAATTACATTATTATTTTTTTGTGTGCTTATTTTGCCCGACTATATGGGCCACATGATTTACAATAAAAAAAATTTTCTAAAATAGTTATAAGGGTATTAAGGGAAGGAAAAAGGGGTTTTTTTCGGGGAGACCAAAAGTATACCTAAAGTGG
Source organism: Trachelipus rathkii (assembly GCA_015478945.1). Lineage (NCBI taxonomy): Eukaryota > Metazoa > Arthropoda > Malacostraca > Isopoda > Trachelipodidae > Trachelipus > Trachelipus rathkii. The sequence goes on along the minus strand of JABUQX010007413.1, from coordinate 11,603 downwards.
TCCACGTCACCCCGCCCGACGCTATATATAATTTTTTTTTTTCATCTTTTCAGAGGGTTTCAATATCTATATATCTTAGAGATTAAAGTTTTTTTTCATGCACTTTGAATTTAGAGATTAAATTTGAATGGAGTGTAAGACGATTAGCTTGCATAAAATTTTTGAGGTGTGAATGACTGGGAAAATTATATATATGACTTAAGATTTTTTTTTATAGATAGTAAATTTGTAACGTAATTTAGTACAAGATGTTTATAGTGAAAATTTAAAAAAAAAAAAAGCATTAGTTTTTTTTGTAGAAAAATTGTCTTGGATTTATTCTAATTATTATTTAAACTATTCATGAGAGCATCTAGCCCTATTTCCTAAATGTTATAAATATTTTTTTAGCTTGACTAGGCCCTACCTAGCATAAACTTCTTTTGAAAATTTTTTTTTTGTAAAGTATAGATTTTATACAGCCAAAAGTTAATAAAATGGATTTTTACATGGGATGAATGCATATTTTTCCTTAGTACTCTTAACTTAGTAATATCAGTTATAAAACACGTCCTATACTATGTAAGTTATATTTTATGACTCAGGATATATGCAAGTGATAAAGTTATAGTTCTGAATCTGACCATACATCATATTTTTTTCTTAGAAGTTAGCAATTGAGTTTTTCTTAGTTTTAATCTTTAAGGTATTTTATAAAAATTTAATTTATTTTTCTAAATGATGTTTCAAGACATCCACAGGTCGTATAGTTAAATCTTAAATCTGACATTTAAATTGGTTTACGAGTAGATTCTGGTAGAGTAAAGTTATATTTAAATGGGTGATTTTTGTTTTTGTTATTTTTGTAATTTTTAATGGGGTCTATCTATTGTATTTAAAAGTAATTTTTCTATACAGGGTGGTACTGTTTCTAATTTCAAACAGTTTGTTGTAAAAATTTCACTTTTAAAATTTTGTAGGTGTATCTGGTTTTAAAGGATAAATTTTTGGAAGCTTGTTAAGCTTGGGTTTTGATGTTGTTAGCTATACCATCTATGTACCCTTCTAAATACACTTTTCACCAAAAAGTATATTTAGACGTGGCCACAGTCTGGGCGCAAACGTTATATACGTCGATTTCTTTCCAAATTTTTTTTTCTTTGTTCGTAATCACGCCATTTGGAAATTAAAAATCTAAAATCTAATTACCTAAATGGCTTATGCCGAAAACTTTTTTTTGTGTCTTATAAAACTCTTATTTGATACTCCCCATGAAAGTTATGAAATTTTGTGTTTACACCTTAATTTTGTTACCAGCTGAATTTTATATAACATTTTCATGAATAAATCATAGGAGGTATAATTTATTTACAGTTTGGTATCATTATACATTATTTGTATGTAATTTGGCTTAAGAGGCAAAATTTATTTATTGTTCAATATGCCTCTATACTATTATCATGTATAATTTTTTTCCCAAGTGAAATTTATGGCATACTGAGTATCTACCGTTTAATATGCCTCTAAACAAATTTTTTTAATATTATTTAGTCGAAAGAGTTTTTATTTATATTACTTGCCCATCTTTAAATTTTTAGTGTGTCGAGCATTTTTCTTTTTTCTTAAAAATAAATTTTTTTATCTGGGGTGAAAATATGCATCTACAATCCTTTTATATCATTTAGTATTTGGGTATAATAAGATGTGTAGAATGTTAGATTTAATTTTTTTAATGGTTTTAAAGATTTGGTATAACTTTTATTATATATTTTTAGGCACTCTACACTGTGGTTTAATTTTTACTCTCAAAATAAAGCTTATATTTGAACTAGAGTCTGATTTGCGTTATCCTACAAAGTATCCAAGGCCTATACTTTTACTCCCCATTTTCCGGAAACTGAAGGAAAAAAGATTTTGCGGGAAAGCGGCGTCCCTTGCTTGAGCGAATCAAATTGAGAGTATTGGCGAAGATAAGAAACATTTCCGAAGCAAGCTACTGGAGTTTATATAGGTGAAGAAAGAAGCAAAGCAAAGAGTGCCAAGAAATTCACTTTGAGAGCTATTACATACCGCAGGTTAGACCATTTATCTCAAAAGTTATTATTTTACAAACAAAGCTTATATAATTTTGAATATAAAACTTATACACCCCTTTGATTTTATCAGAATAATAAAATTAACGTTAAAGTAACGTAAATTTTGGGGTTTTATTTTTTTATATAACACATAACCATAAAGATATTTCGCTAATTTAGCTAAGCGCTAACTCTTGTTCTCTTGGCACCATATTGAAAAGCAAATTCTCCACATAAAACTTTTTATATAAGATATATTAGTTATATAATGCCAAGAGAAAAAAACATTGCCATATCAAGCTCAAAGGCAAATGCTTCACAATATTATAACAGCTATTCTGAACAAAATCTAAACCGAGAAGCCGGTCCAGCATCAGCATTCACACATTTCTCTCATGAAATATATACGCATGAAAATTGGAGAAAACAAAACTTTCAGCAACCTCAACAAACTTATCAAAGAAAAACTTTCAACCATCGGGAAAAGCCACAGGCACCGGCATTTCCCCCTACACAAAACTATCAGCAAACGCCAGAACAGAATCATAAACCTTCATGGAGAAATAACCAAACGTCTTACGCAAGAATAGCTAAACCAACAGATGGATATGAAGAAGCTTTGGATGATCAATATGATACACCTCAAGAAGAGAACTATTACGGTAAACAAGAAAACTATTTTTATGATGAAATCGTTGAAAATCAATACGATGAGCAGAGTCAGGATTTTTTTCAATAAGGAGGGAGCAGATGAAGCCCAAACCTGTCTCTCTCCATCACAATCTCTCCTTAATGCAATATGGAAAAGCTCCAGGAAAATTCAAAGTAGAAGAAAACCGTTTTGATGGAACACCACCTCACTTCCAGAAGCAAAAATGTAGTAATTATTCGCGAAATGGTAATCATAACACCACCACTCACCTCAATTATGAAAATGTATTAAGAAATGTTTCTCAATATTCAACTAACTCTAAAAATTTAACTTTAAATTCCTTTTCAAATTCTCATAGCAAAAATATGAATTGTCTATATGTTCAAGCGAGCTCAAATTCTCTTTTTAATTTAGATACCAAGCATAAAAATTTTGTTTGCCAAAATGATTTTAAGTCACATGTTTTTATAAATAGGAGAATAAAGGTGCATAATAAGAGTGAATGGCGGGGTTTGGAGGGGCATTGGTTGTGGCCCACCTGGGCCAAAGGATGGAACCCTACACTTGACGATATGCCATAGTGAGGTACCTCGCGGTCCCGTGAAGTCTAGGGCGATTTGGCTGACCGCGACGAGTTCTACTAAATAGGTAGTAGGCAGGGTTGGCAAAAAACCCACTTTTTTGAAAAAGCCCAGCGGGCCGGGGTGTTTTGGGTTTTTTCATCTAAAACCCGAAAAAAAACGGGGGAAAAATTGGGTTTTTTTCATTTTTGCCTTCCTTTTTCAGCAATAACTGCAATTTCATATTAATTTAATTATTTGTTTTCAATTTTGTTAAGTTATTATAAGTTTGATTATAACAGTAATGCCAAAGACTCTTGGATCCAGAAGAAAACTAGGAAATGAATGGACTGAGGTTCTGAATTAAGGCACCAGCAAACTAAAATGAAATATTACAGGGATACAATTAGCAATAAAATTGAAAGAATAAAAGTGCATCGGAAAAAATCTTGTAAGCGCTTGTCATATTCTGGCAAATCTAGTGAATCAAGTGCTAATACAACCGTTGAAAGTATGAATCTTACAGATGTAGAAGAAAGGGATTCATCTAATTTTCGATGGCTGCAAGACATTCAACAATGAAAACATGGTTATCTGTATCTGACACATCAAAAAATCAAAAGAATTTGTCTAAATATACCATTAAAATGACAACTGCACAAAAAGAAATTCTTGACCAAAAAATATCAGTTTTTTTTTTATGCTAACAACGTCTCATTTTTAAGTGTTGAATTGAAGTACTTTGTTGAAATGATACAAACCTTAAGACCTGGTTACTCCTCACCATCTCGAAGAAATCTATAGCAGGGTACACTTTTTTATATACTCATATAATAT
>JABUQX010007413.1:0-2500 GCA_015478945.1 Trachelipus rathkii | reverse complement strand
AGCACTGATAATAATTGAAACCTTGGCCCATTTTCATGCCACATGAAAGGATTTTCTTCTGTAGGCAGCATCTCATGTTTTACGTAGAGCCTCATCTCCTCTTTCACAGACTGCAATTTGAATTATCTGTGCTCTTGAGACTGTCTCTTCAGTTTTTATGATGAGGTTCCCTGGTGTGATTCCTTTGAGGTGAATGAGATGTCAATGCCATTATTTCTGCCATGAACTTATCAAAGTCTAACATATCCAATTCCTCTTCATCGTTTATTTGCTAAAAAGCCACCATCGTCACTAATAGCGCCGTTGCCAATATTTAGGCCTATGAAAGCGGCTTCCACTTCTTTACTTATATCATTCAGATCGTTCAGCGCAAAGTCGGATTCTTTGGTATGGTGCTATATATTAATTGCGATCTAAGAGAGTGTTCAGCGTCGGAGGTGCTATCTTGTGGGGTTTCAGCTACCGTTAGGAATTCCTTTTGAATATTTTTATTATTTATTTTTTTACAGTTGTCACCGCAGCTCACGGGCAGAACCTATTCAAGGAGTGGGGTTGAACGCCTCAAAATCCATCTAACGCAAATTACGCAGATGAGCACAGATGCAGGCTTAAAGTGAGGGAAATTAAATTGAGTAGGAAACACAGAAGATGGCAAGGAATTCCACAGAACAGAGGTGCAGGAAAGAAAGAAAGCACCGCAGCAACTAGTCTGGAGTTACTAACATCAACACAAGACTCATGTGCCGAACAGAGCACCCCTTGTGCTACGAGGCGTCGTAAAGGTGGTGGACGCGAGTGAATAGTTCCCTCGAGCACTTGGCCTCTACAGTACCTATAGAAAAGGATAAAGACCAAACATTCGCGCGCAAACTATTAAAGGTCAAGTAGAACTAGAAGTACAGAAGACAGTTTATAAGTCTTTTTGCTTTTGACTCGACCCTATCAAAAAGCCGGATGAAACCAGAGAACCCGCCCCCCAAGATTATAGAGCAGTACTCATACAAGGCGGATGAGACTCTTTATAGTGGAGTAACTGAGAAAGAGGAAAAAAATTTTCGCAATTCAAACAGAAGTTACAGTTTTTTGAGACAGCCCTTAGCAACCATGTGTTGATTTGAGGGTTTTCATAACATTTTTTTTGTTTATTGTTTAAGGGCCAAGGATGTTTATATATTGTCAACAGGAGAGACGAGAGGACCGTCGAAAAAGATAGAAAAGTTAAGTGTCTTAGAGAGAGAGATTGTAGAAGTTGGGTTTTTAAGAATTAAATTTCACAAGCTTGAGACGACCCAACCCTGAAATTCTATCCAAATCAGCGAGAATAAAATGGGAAAGATTAAAACGAGAGGCAATTTTAGAAGTAAAAAGAGGGAGCAGAATTGATATGAGTTGAAGAATGAAGGTCAAGTCATCGACATATGAGTGGATAGGTTAGATGTGCAGATAGAAGATCATTGATGAAAAATGCAGGAATAAAGTAGGAGATAAAACAGAACCCTGAGAACACCGACTATTGAACAGAAAAGGAAGGCGCCCCACAACAAGCAGCCGAAACATTGAGCGATTTGAAAAGAAAAGCTAGACATAAGTAAGCAAAGAGAAGAAGGAAAACCAAAGGAGGGGAGTGGAGAGCGTGGCGCTTGCCATACACGGTCAAATGCTTTGGATAGTCAAGCGCCACACACAAGTCTCCCCGTAGTTCCTAAGGCGGAAAACCATTAAGATCGTTAAAAAATTATGGGGAAAGTATATCGCAAGTAGATCTCGAGCACCGAAGCCGTAATGGTAATCAGGAACGAAGGAAAAATCCAGATGCATCTAAGAAGTGAGAGTTGAGAGGGGTTTCAAAGTAGAAAGAACACAAGTGAGAGCTATAGGGCGATTAGTTAGAAGGATCAGAGCAGCATCTTTTTTTCGGAATAGGTTGGACATGTGCGTGCGTCCAACACTGAGGGAAAGTGCTAGTATGAGCATAGAGAATATAGTTGAACGAGGGTGGGGTCAGCACGAAGCACACTTCCTCAAAACTCGGAGAAGAATGCCATCCGGGCAACCCGCCTTCCTAACGTTCACTAGATTTCAGGAGCTCATGCACCGATCAAACTGAAATGACAGGTAAAAGGCATAGGACACCTGAGAGAGAAGGAGGAGGAAGAGATATGCCAGAATCGTCCAGGGTAATTGAGGAAAATAGGAGGCCAAAGAGATGATTGGCCTTCAGTTGGAGTATTAACAACAGAATAATCAGAGCGATAAGAGGAAGAAAGGATGATTTACAGAAGTTTTAGAATGTTTTTGGCAAGAGCCAGAGAGATTTTGTCAGTAGAGACCAAGATCAGCGCATTTTCGTTAATATGAAATCCTCTTTGCTCGTCGAAGATTTATCCTGCAACGATCCTAGCTGAATGAAAATTGCAAGAGTGAAGGAGAACGAGAATTTTTTCCACACCCGTAAGCATGGTCTCTAGCCTGAATGGACAGGAAACAAGCACGATCGAAC
>JABUQX010007412.1:25000-46534 GCA_015478945.1 Trachelipus rathkii | reverse complement strand
TGTCAAACAGGTGCCGTTTGTTTGATTTGTCTGGTTGTAGATCATTTGGTCTCTGAATGAGGTTTCAGAAAGTGCAATCCCTTCGGAGAAGGTGCTCCTTCCTTCCAGATAGAAGGATCTTAGAAGGATGAAATGCACGGAGTGCATAAGAGAAAATGGAGGAAGGAGGAAGAAGGAGGAATGAGGAAGAAGGAGGAATGTGGAAGGAGTGAAGAATGAGGAAGGAGAAGAATGGTGTTTGAAACCCCCCCGGAGGAGGGTCCCCAACTGAAATAAGAAGTTTTAGCACTGAGGGATAAGAGAAAGAAGAAGAAATGACTGGTGTATAAGAGAAAAGAGGAAAGAGTAAAGAGGAAGGATGGAGAAAGGAGACTGAGAAGGAGACAGAGTTGGTGCAGGCACCGGTGCTGGAGCCGGTGCGGTGCTGAGTTTGTAAACATTCGTTTAGCAAGAGACTGACATTTCTATTTTCAAATCTCGTTTTTTTTATAAACGTCAACTAAAATATATTGTTTGCTATTTTTATAAGTTTTATAAGTTTCATTCTTTATGTTTTTAATTTTTGTTTTCAATTTAAACTTTTTAATTACTTTTATTTATTTTGTTTGCTTTAAATATTTTGTTTTTACTAAAATTTTATTCTTTATGTTTTTAATTTTTGCTTTGAATTTAAATTTTTTTAATTACTTTTTAAATTTTATTTGTTTAAAGTATTTTGTTTTTACTAAAATTTATTCTTTTTATGTTTATAACGTAAAAAATTTCATTTTTACATACCCAGAGCAGTAAATCAGTAAACTAATAGAGCAGTAACCGCAAATCAGTAAATCAAACTATCATCCAGCCACCCTCCCACCCTTCCATGATCTATTGATCTATTGACCTATTGATCTATTGATTAAAGTCATATTTTGTATAACATAACACAAAAACTTTTATTTATTTTGTTTTGTTTTCTTTAAACATTATGTTTTTACTATAAAAATTTATTTATTTTGTTTTATTTTTACTATAAAAATTTATTTATTTTGTTTTATTTGCTTTAAACATTTTGTTTTTACTAAAAAATTTACTCTTTTTATGTTTATAACTTAAAAAATTTGCATTTTTACATACTCTAAAGCAGTAAATCAGTAACTCTAGTAAAATCAGCAAATTCAAACTGCCTTCCAGACACCTTCCTATCCTTCCATATCTTATTGATCTATTGATCTATTGATCTATTGATTCATGCTCATGTTTTTGTACAAACATAACATAAATAAAATTCAGCGTAGCTGGTGTTGCTGAAATGTCACGTTTGTTGTTGTTGCATTTGTTGCAGTTGCTGATGCTGTTGCTTATAAATGTTACGTTTGTTAAGCTGTTAAGCGTTGTTGAAATGCGTTTGTTGTTGTTGTTGTTGTTATGGTGCAGCAGTGAGCCAGGAGCAGCAGTTGCTGAAATGTTGTTGCTCTGTTGATGTTAAATATATCAAACGCTCAAGTTAACGAAAATATACAACACTTTTTTCAAACATATTCAAAATATTAATGTTAATTTTACATTAATATTGTAATATTGAAAACTAAACAAAAACATATCTCATCCTAGCCTGCTAACTGACATACAGCATTCATTAACAAGGTAACTAAAATTAGAAGCTCTCAACTACCAAAGCAGAAGTCATGCAATCCTCAATCTTACTATTACCAACCCACAAAATATTATTATTGATATATTTATTTATTTATATTGGTTATTGTTGGTTATTATTATTATTGGTTGGCTGTTAGTATCTCCACAGTGGACTGGCCAACAATACTGATGTCGCATGTGTGATCATTTTTGTTTTCCATGTTCACAACCAGAACTTTGGGTAGGTAAACCAGTTTGCCAGGTACCCAAACACGTAGCCCAGCTGAGTGTCATGGGTAACCACCGGTATAGCTTACATGGTGCAATAATGAAATTTGATAGTTTGACCCATTAATTTGGGAATATCTGAAGATGAGGCAAGTGGGAGCCAGATTCACAGCTCACCCCAATATTCTTTTGAAGACATGAAGGCGCCATCTGATGCGACGTTAGTTATCACATTCTTTGACAACAGCGGTAACGAGATTTGCCAGCAGCCTCCTCAATGACCTTAGAACGAGAAGGGGCGGGGTCAGATTTGGCTGCTTTTGTTCTCTTTGTCCTTTGCTTAACATAGCGTCTTAAACAGTAAGTCGCCATTGCCGCCATTGCCATTGCGCCATTGTTTCCGGCATGAGCCATCACTTGCTGCTGGAAGTTGTTGGCGTCAACTATGCGTGATATGGTCTATAACAAACCCACCAGCATCATACGGCCACACATACACACACACAATAATAGCGCACGTTACCGCACTCGCTGAAAAACAAGAGAACGGCAACATCGCAGCCAACTTGCCGGATCACGTTATTTTTAGACAAAATACGCAAACGTCACTGGAAAGACTACATTTTTCACATGTTTAATATAACATTATTGTGAGTACAAATCTTTTTATTGTTTGAATGTGCTCCTTGTTGAAAGTTTATTTTTATTTATTTTGTTTCATTATTGTTGGTTTATATAATTTATGCATTCATATATATTTTTTTTTAAAACTTTTATTTATTTGCTTGTTTTTCAGATTGTTTTTACATTTTAAAAGCAAACCGTTTGGTGTTATTTCCGTTTTAAACACATAGTTTGTTTAAAGCTCAGTTCTTTTTGCTGCTTATAACCAAATTTTTGCATTTATACTGGGCAGTAAACGCGTTCCAGTTAATGTCCATCTACTTCATTCTTCCTACTATTTCAGATCTATTGACCATTGATCTTGCTGACGAGCGATCTATTGAATTACGCCCGCAGGCTTGTATGGGTCATAACAGCGGCAGTTTTTATAAAGACCGATCACGCGATATATAGTTGAACGCGTTATTGCCTTGATTATTATTAAAGCCGCCAGATCGTCCGAACGCTAAGAATATGGCTGTGTAACAGCAGTCCCAGCAGCCGGTCACCATCGGGCCAAAGTTCCACATCCAACAACAGTAGCAACCCAATATAACACAAACGGTTCCACCACACTGCAACAAGCATGGTCCCAATATCACGCACCTTTGCATAACATATTGCATACTTAACAGCATCATAACTATATGCTTAAAACTCTATTTACTTTTAGCCTATTTGCCGGTCAATTGTTTTAACTGTAAATTTACCATTTTATGTTTCATAACTCTGTACCTCTGCATTTTGCTGATGGCCTAAGCAGTAAATCACAATCAAACACCACCTCACTCTTCCTTCCATGATTGATCCATTGATCTTACACCAGCGACCAAGTCACTGAGAATACAGGGAACATAACATAAAAATAAAGCCTCTTATACAGACCACGAACGAATGAGGTGCTAGCGCAAAGCCTCCACAGCTAACATGGGCCGAATACCCGAACTGGCACATCGCAGCTGGTCAGCGCCTAAAGAGCACCTACACGACAATCGCCAACATCGGGTCGAAATTCCACACTTTCAACGGTCAGCAACATGGCCATACAAAAATGCTAGCCTACCACACTTTGCTGCTACTCTGAGAACAATGCTGGCTCTACATTAACACAACGGGTGTGGGCCTCATCATAACCTGTCTGGCCCATCATAAGACCCACGAATGGCGGTGCTGGTCGGCAACAGCTCTTACACAATAAAAGCTGACCAGTGCCAGGTCCCGAACTTAGAATAATGAATACCACAAACCTGGTCAGCGACCACGTGGGCGGCTGGTTCGTTACCGTGCGTTCGATGGCGCCATCGTTGCGGTAGTGCTATCAACACGGTAACTCACAACCTCAACTGCTTCCAGCAGCAGCGATTATCCCAACGAAAATTCCTGGTCAAACGTCGGGTCTGGCATCCAGCGAACTGACATACCGTCAAATGCAACCATATCAGCCGGTTTGAACTATGAATGGGGCCGCGCGATACGTAAAGCCCTTCGGAGCGCTGGCTACCAGCAAAACTTCTGTTCCGTACCACGATCAACACAAGAGCAAACGTTATCACAGCAATACCCACAGAAACCTACTCACTTCCATTAAACCTGCCTTTAATTTAATGATTAGTGCAAATATTTAACGGAAACCGCAACAGAAATTAAATATTATTATTGTTGTTATTATTGGCTGTTGTTGGTTGCTGTTATCACGGCGATTACGCGGTTGATATACGAGTTACTGGTTATTAATACTGGCTGGTTGCTGCTGGTTGTTGTTGGTTGCGCTGGCCATTGGTTGGCCGCCATTAGCCATTACGCACAGAAGGGATCTGCTGGTCAATAAATAACGCAGCGTGATCTACTTCTGTTATCAGGTTTAACCAGCAAACGCAGGTCGCGCCCTTGAGAGGCGGATAATAGCTAACGAGAAACATCAGGCGTGTATACGGCTCGTTGGGAGGGGAACAAATAACGGTGCACACTGCAACAGCATTCGCCAGTTTTTGTTCCGACAAACGATGAAATCTCGGTCACATCCAGCCACATGAAGGGTAAAAATTGCGATGCGTACAAACATGTATGCAACACAAACACACACACACACACACACAAACACACACACCCACACATAAACAAAATATATAGTTAGGTATATATATATATATATATATATATAGAGAGATAAGGAGAAGAGCATATATATATATATATATATATATATGATAAGAATAATAAAAACTTAAAAGAAAATAATAAGAAAACGAAATGTTTATATTTAAATATATGAAAATAAAATAATATAAAAGATAATAATATTAAAGCTGATAACGTGAAGATCTTTATTAATACCTTTACAAGCCGTTAAATCTATCTTATTATAATACCAATATTTACTAACCGTCAATATATATATATATATATATATATATATATATATATATATATAAAAATATAGATAGAGAGAGAAAGCGTATATATATATAGGTAGGCAGAGTATATATATATATATATATATATAAAGAAGAATAATAAAAAAATAAAAGAAAAATAAAATAAGAAAACGAAATGTATTAAGTAAAGTGTCAATAATTATTGTGTGTGTGTGTGTTTGTGTTTGCATACATGTTTGTACGCATCGCAATTTTTACCCTTCATGTAACAGATGTTGTAACCGAATTCATATCATTGTCAGAACAAAGCAACAGATGCTCATGTAATTGATACCCGTTCTTTGTTTATTCCCCTCCAAAGCTAATTATCTTTTTCACACGCCTTTTGAATGACATGTTTCTCACGTTCTTTGTATCCACCCTCTCAAGAGAGCATTTTACCGACCTATATTCTAGTTGTGAGCCTGATGGCGAAGTGGTCGCATGCGTTATTGGTTTTGTGATATATATGTTAATAATAATAATAATAATAATAATAATAATAATAATAATAATAATAATAATAATAATAATAATAATAATAATAATAATAATAATAATAATAATAATAATAATATTTAATTTCTGTTACGTTTTGTTAAATATTACTATGACAATGTGAAATTAAAACTGATTTAATAGAGAAATGATAAGTTTCGTAAGATATTACTGTGTTAACTGACTATGTTGTGTTAGAATCGTGGGTATAGGTTAAGTTTTTGCTGAGTAATGTTAGGCTTATCCGAGAATTTTGCTAATGTATACGTTTCATAGTTCAAAATAATGTTATATTTGATATGAGTTGCATTTTGATGAAGGTAGTGTTAATTCATAGTTCAAGATGTTGGTATCTTTGATAGATTGGTCATTTTGTTAAGGGATTTTGTTAGATAATACTGCTTTAGCTATTGCATTGGTATGTTGGAAAAGTTGGGACACATTTGAGTTTTGTATGTGTTGTTAGCTACTTTACCTTGAGCAGTAGGGAATTTTTGAATGTTAGCAGATTATTTATACGTGAGGTATGTTAGGTTTGTCGTTGTACATTATACCTCTAAGTTCAGGTTATGTTTTTGTTAGCTTTATTAATGTAAAAAATTTGTCACGTTAGCACATATTCGTATTTGTAAGAGGCTAATTGTACAAGTTATGATAATAATTTAATATTATATGAATGTTAATGTAAAATTAACATTGATCTGTTAGAGATATGCTTGAAAATGAATAGGTTACGTGTTTGTATGTTATGTTAGTTACTTTTACATTGTTGTTAGAATGGAACTTTCAGGATGTTAGCTGATTATTCGTGCTTAAGGTATGCTATAGGTTTGCTGTTGTACATTATATTCTTAGTCTAGGGTGATGTTATGTTAGCTTTATTTAATGGAAAACTTTGCTACGTTAGCATATATTCAAGCTGATCAGTGTATAAAGAACTTTATTTTTATGTTATGTTTCAAAATGATGCTTTGCAACGATCTGAATTAATAGATCAATAGATCAGATTAATAGATCATGGAAGGTAGGAGGGTGGGGTGTGGTGGTTTGATTAACTGATTTACTGTTTACAGTATGTAAAAATGCAAATTTTTAAGTTATAAACATAAAATGTAATAAATTTATATTTTAAAATATCCTAAATAAAATAAGTAAAAATAAATAAAAGTTAACACTACTCAGATTATGATAAATTTTTGAAAGAATATTACACAGTTAATGTAAATTACTGATCTGCTGGGGAGTTATGCTTGACAGTGTGAATAGGTTGCATGTTTTTGTATGTTATGTTATTACTTTACTGTTGTTAAGTGTGGAACTTTATTAATGTGTGAAGATTATTTATGCTTAAGGTATGCTAGTTTGTTGTTGTACATTATATTCTTAGTTCAGGTGATGTTATGTTAGCTTTTTAATGTAGGAAAACCATGCTACGTTAGCATATATTCTGATCAGTGTATAAAGAACTTTTATTTTTGTATGTTACGTCTTACAAAATTGCCTTTTTGAATCTCTGATCAATAGATCAATAGATCAATAGGGATCAATAGATCACGAATGGGTAGGAGGATAGAGGGTGGTTTGATTAACTGATTACTGATTTACTGCTTATGTAAAAAATGCAAAATTTAAGCGAGAACGTAAAAGAATACTTTTTTTGTAAAAAACAATGTTTAAAGCAAATAAAATTAAAATAAATAAATTTTTATAGTAAAAAAATGTTTAAAGAAACAAAGCAAAAATAAGTAAAAGTTTTTAAAAAAATATATATAGATTATTTTCTAAATAAATAAAATAACGTTTAATAAATAAAACTAAAATAAATAAATAAATAAATAACTTTTAACAAAATATAAACATAAAAGAATAATAGAAACGTAAAATAAAATACATAACAAAATGAAATGTTTATTAAAACATGTAAATGTAAATGTGTTCCAGTGACGTTGAAAATGTTGCAAGATCTGCTTGCATCATAGAAAAATAGCTGGTCATGTGATCAGGGTAAGAAAGACACGTATGGCTTCGTGTTTCAAGTAAAGTGTCTATAATTATTGTGTGTGTGTGTGTGTGTGTGTGTGTGTGTGTGTGTGTGTGTATGATATGTTAGGTTTGTTATGTTCATATACATATATAGTTTATATAATAATACACACACACACACACACACACAATAATAATAATAATAATAATAATAATAAAACTACTGTTTAAGATAAAAACATATGTTAAGTAAGGACAAAAGGGGAACAAAGTAATAAATCTATTTACCCTTCTCATGTGCCAAAAGTTATTGGGAACATAGTAATAAATCTCGTTACCCTTCTCATGTGTCAAAAGATATTGTGTACAAAGTAATAAATCTATTTACCCTTCTCATGTGTCAAAGGATATTAAGATTAATGAAATCTTGTTACCCTTTTCATGTGTCAAAAGATATTAAGATTAATGAGTCATTCTTCGAATTTCATTGGCTGTCCGTGATGGCACAGCAATGGGCAGTTTTTGATTGGTTACCCTTGAGCGTAACAAGATTACGTAATGTTTAGGTGCCTGGTAGAGAGCAATTTACCTACCAAAGTTCTAGTTGTGGACATGGAGGCAAAGTGATCGCACTCATTGGGCATGTTTTGAGATCTATGGAATAATAATAATACACACACACACACATAGTAATAACAATGATAATAATAATAATACATAATAATAATAATAATAATAATAATAATAATAATATTTTGTGAGGTTGTGTATAGTAAAGATTGAGATTGCTATGCTGACTTCTGCTGGTAAGTTGAAACTTCTAATTTTAGTTACCTTGTAAACGAATGTTGTATGTCAGTTAGGCTAGGATGAGATATTTTTAGTTTCCAATATTACAATGTTAATGTAAAATTAACACATATTTTTAGATATGTTTGAAAAAGTGCTGTATATTTTCATTTAATCCTGAAACGTTTATATATTTAACATCACCAACGACAAATAACGACATAACAACAACAAATGTAACAACAACAACAACAAATACCGTAGCTTAAAATCTGCATTTCAACAACAATACAACAACAAACGTAAGATTTAATAATAACATCAACAACTGCAACAAATGCAACAACAAACGCATGATTTTCAACAACAAATAGCTACAGAAGAATTTATTTTATGTTGGTGTTGTACAAAACATGACATGAATCAATAGATCAATAGACTAATAGATCATGGATGGGTAGGAAGAAGTCTGAAGGCAGTTTGATTTTACTGATTTACTGATTTACCGATTTACCGTTTTTAATGTATAAATGCAAATTTTTAAGTTATAAACATAAAAAGAGTGAAATTTTAGGTAAAACAAAATGTTTAAAGCAAATAAACAAATAAATAAATTTTTATAGTAAAAATAAACAAAATAAATAAATTTTTATAGTAAAACATAATGTTTAAAGAAACAAACAAAATAAATAAAAGTTTTTGTGTGCTATGTTATACAAAATAAGACTTTAATAGATCTATAGGTCAATAGATCAATAGATCATGGAAGGCGGGAGGGTTTGATAGTTTGATTTTACTGATTTACTGCTTACTGATTTACTGATTTACTGCTTTGCTGGTATGTAAAATGCAAATTTTTACGTTGTAAAACATAAAAGAATAAATTTTAGTAAAAACAAATACTTTTAAACAAATAAAATTTAAAAAGTAATTAAAAAAATTTAAATTCAAAGCAAAAATTAAAAACATAAAGAATAAAATTTTAGTAAAAACAAAATATTTAAAGCAAACAAAATAAATAAAAGTAATTAAAAAGTTTAAATTGAAAACAAAAATTAAAAACATAAAGAATGAAACTTATAAAACTTAAAAATAAAAATATATTTTAGTTGACGTTTATAAAAAAGAAAACAAGATATGAAAATAGAAATGTCAGCCTTCTTATACGAATGTTTACAAACTCACCGCACCGGCTCCAGCACCGGTGCCTGTACTAACTCTGTCTCCTTCTCAGGCTCCTTTCTCCATCCTTCCTCCTTCCTCTTTCATCCTTTTTCTCATATGACCCGTGCATTTTTCTTTCTTTCTTTATGCACCCCGTGCATTTAAACTTCTTTATTGTTAGGACTCCCCCTCCAGGTCCAAACCATCTCCCTCCCGTCCTTCTCCCTCCCATCCTCCTCTCCCATCTCCTTCTTCTCTTATGCACTCCGTGCATTTCATCCTTCTAAGATCCTTCTATCTGGAAGGAACCAGCACCCCTTCTCCGAAGGGGTGCACTCACCCGAAACCTCAATTCCAGGCAGACGGAGTCTGCGGCGGAACAAACAAACAAACGGCGCAACGACGAAATAATTTACATACGTATGTATGTGCGCGCGCGTGTATGTTTGTATCTTTCCAGGCATGTAAGTATTATATGCGTCTATATATATAGTATATAGTTATATATATATATAAGTATATAGCATATATATATATATATATATATATATATATATATAGTATAATGAATAAGGGTTATATATAAGGTTATATATGAAAAGTTAAGCTATATATATATATATAAAGTGTTTAAAGGTGTGTGTGTGTGTGTGTGTGTGTGTGTGTGTGTGTGTGTGTAGGAGTGTGCGTGTACGTGTGCGTGTAAGGTGTGTATTCATCTCAAGGAAAAAGAGATTTTTTTAAACATTTGTGTGTATATGTATATATATTTTAATGTTAATCTTTAATTTTTTTAAAATTTTTCTTTTTTTTTTTTTAATAAAAATATTTGTTGGGGGGGTCCAGACGTGAGGCGTAAATAATTTCCAGAGTCGTCCTTCCAGCCCAGGTCCTTGGAACCTTCCAGGATTCCAGGATTTCCAGATTTCCAGTCCTGTCAATATTACACTTTAATCATGATATATATTTAATAAATGTTAAGTTAATAATTTTGATTATATTTTTCAGTCAACCAGAGCACGTAGAAAGACGATTAAAACATCGATATAGGGGTAAAAGCAGACGATAATCATTTGAAATCATCAAAAATGATCTATCGATTATTTAAAACCTTCTAGAACTACAAAACTTTTTAAACTCATCCTTTAAAGTTAAAATCCTTGAGTTCAGGCTCGAAACCTCGGATCGGTCTTCAGACCTTAAATTCGGTCTCACCGACCTTTAAAACCCTAACCTTGACACGTCAAGCTTGAAAACCGGATGTTGCAAAAATGTTGCTTTGCAACATGTGCAACTTCTGGCGGTTGCGGCATTTTAGCGGTAGTTGTGCACCCTATACTACTGATTCCCTCTCAGTATGGGTTCGAGTTCTAGTTCGGCCACGTGAACGGACACAAAAAAAATTTGTCGTTAGTAAGAGATTTTCTGCAATATTTACGTATTGCATTTACGGCAGTGTAATACCAATCTCACATGGCACACACATCACTACAAATCCATAGCCAACATAGTTAAATAGAATGGTTCATTCACAAACAAACTATCTTTCATGCTTCTCGTGATTTGAAAAGCCGCGTACTAGGGATGCGAATCACGCCTTTACGGTGGTAAGTATCTCGACTACGTCGCGCTGAAGCAGGGCTTGCTATCGGGCCTAAATATTCCTGCACCTTCCACTTGGTCAGGAACCATACAATACTTTCCATGACCAATTACCTCAGGGATTAAGAGGCTATGTGGTAATAATAAATAATAGTAGTATGAGGTTAGATAGAAAGAGGAGTAAGAGTATATAGCAGAGTATATATATATATATATATATATATAGTATATATATATATATATATATATATATACCTATATATATATATATATAATTCGTTTTCAATTTCATTGCCCCCTCTAGATTTTCATGAAATGTTTGTAATGAGCAGTAGATAACTAAAAAACGTTAAAAAAAAGTATTAGGAATACAAAACTGCTTTTAGGAACAGTAAAATACTGCTTACTCCACGTGCAATATTTTACTGTTCTAAAGAACAGTTTGCACTGCTAGGTTAGCTGCGTTTAAATTTCAAGGTGGCTACATATAAGGAAGAACCTACACTCGCTGATGTAACAAAATACTGCTATGGCAGCAGCTGGATAGCTCGACGACAGCACAGTACTGCCCAGTTCATTAGTAAGAGGGTTAAAGCAGTTTTCGTTCTCATTTGTGCTTACGAAATGTAAGAAATGCTCGAGTTTGCGTTCGTTTTTTTTCTAACAGCGCAAAATCGTAAGAAATACTCACCAAACGTAAGGAATTTCCTTAATTCTGCAAAGTTGCTATTTCCCGTGCTTGCTGAATTTACCACGTTCTTACGAAAAAATGTAAACAAAAAAGATGGCGGCGTGATAGGCCCGCTTGAATTGATGTATGTTTCATTCAACAAAATCAGCTTTAAATCTAATTTCTTCCAAATCGATAAACTCCATCACAATATTTGATCAATTATTTGTAATATAAACCTTTTGCTATTTTTTTTTTTAAAATTTCTGATTATTCCAAATACACGTTCTTCATCACAACAGCTGATTCCAATTGTTGGTAAACAAAAGTGAACCTATCAAAAAATCGCAGTCGATTATGCACGAAATTTGTGCTAAAACTGTATGAGCCTTTCTTACTGAGCGTAACCACAAATGACGAAAACGGTCTAAGCTAGAGATGAGCGTCGACTTCCTGCTCCTAAAATGGAACATGTCTTGTTCACAGCTAATATGATCCTCTTAGTCTCAGCAGATTTTGAGTGGAGACTTTCGGGGCAGGAAATTACCGCGTGAGCAATTCCCAATCATTATCAATTGTGTATTTTCGTTCAGGTAATAACTGATATTTCCAGCATTAAAATCCTTTGACATTCCCTCATGTGATTTTGATTCAAAAAGGCATAGTAGCTCATCTTTCCATCCTTTCAACTGCATCTAATGTTACGTCAGTAATAATATATTCTTCTACCAATTTTACCATGACTATAAAAATAATGATCAGCGAGACCCCCAAATTGCTCGCGCACGCAGTTTACAATGGTGTGAGTAAATAAGTTCTTGAACAATATAGGCTCGTGTTCCAACTCGTGCATGCGTTCAGATTCACTTTGAATTAGGCCTAGTCTCACCTTAATTTGAGAAAAGTATGAGAAAGAAAAATCATTAAAATTATATTTGATTTTGTCGGGCGTCAGATATTTTCCATACTCTGACTTCCAACTCTTCATTATAAATTTCTGATTCCTCACTCGCCGAGTAACTACAAAATGTTCTGACTCTGCAGCCCTGTCATAAAATAAACAGGACGCAAGTCATAAAATTTATCCTATGGAAGATCTCGGGTTTTAGCTTCCTAGATATTTTAAAATTGTAGAGTATAATTGTTTCAAAGTCATTTTATAGCCTATGTACGAGTAAATACATTATTTAACAAATTGTAATGCAAAAATTATTCAACGAGCTACAGTCACTCTGCAAGAAAAATTCCTATTATTTAAAAAGGATTTTGGTATCGATATTGGTTGAGAATCGGTAATATTTTACCGATATCGAGAGCCTTGTTCATCCTACCGCCTCAAGCAATTTCAAAAATCCGTTAAAATACGACTTTCAAAATATTTACTGCCAGAAATGTTTTTAAATAGGAAAAAAGTTTAAAAATCCATGGAAACCCGTTATACAAATGCATGGCATACAAATATTTTTCAACGGAGGCTCCGCCCCCAGTACCACCCGACACATCAGTGGTGGTAAAATAATTAAATATTGCTTCAAAACCGTGATGAGCCTATAAAAAGTTTAAATAAAGAGGCATGTGATGGTAGGAGTAGTTTTACATATTATAAATATAAAATTTGAAGACCATAACTTTTTTCAGGCTCATTTTACGTTTTTTATTCTTTTTTCTCTCTTACCTTTCTCCTCATTTTAAACAATTTCATGTAAGTTTCATGAAAATCGGAAAACGTTTCGATGAAATCGGCGCGATGTTTTGAGATTAATAAGGGACGATACCGAGTACCAATACCGATATTGTTCATCCCTGATATATATATATATATATTATATATATACATATTATATATATATATATATATATATATATATATATATATATATATATATATATATATATATATATATATATATATTCACTTTCAATTTATCTCTTCATAAAACTCTTTGAGGAAAGAATACGACACAAAATGCATAAAGGATACATTAAACCTTTTTTAAAAAATTAAATTTTATCCGTCTTATTAAATTTTGATGTTCTTATCGCAAAGTCATAAAATAAGTATCAAATTCATATATATATATATAGCAAAGAAAGAGTAGTTAGCAGGTTATATATATATATATATATATATATAAAGGTAGGTGATAAGAAGAGCAGAAGATAGTTATATATATAAGGCTAGTATATATATGAGAGATATAAGATATATAAGTATATATATATATATATATATATATATAATATAAGCAGCCTTGAGACAACATATCTGTGGGAAAGTCTTACTACAATAATTATCATACGTCTTAATATATTATTATAAATTCTCTTAACTTTGTACTTGGAACATCTGGCGAAATAAATGCAGTCGTGATTAACGGGCGTTCTAAACTCATTCAACTAACTTTTTATTTTTATGTTAAAAATAATCTTTCACCTTGACGAAAATAACACTCATTTGAACAATTAAAAATCTTAAATTTGTGGAAATTCTTTCAAGCTTTCTAATGATGTAATTAACTACAACTACTACTACCACTTATAATAATAATAATAATAATAATAATAATAATAATAATAATAATAATAATAATAATAATGTTTCGTAATTATTATTGATATTGATATTATTAATAATAATGTTTTTCGTAATTATTATTATTATTATTATTATTATTATTATTATTATTATTATTATTATTATTATTATTATTATTAATATAAATATATATATATATATATATATATATTATATATATATATTATTATATATATATATATATATATATATATATATATATATATATATATATATATATATATATATATATATATATATATATATATATATATATATATATATATATATATATATATATTACTAACAACTCTGAAATAGGTTCTCTTGATGCATCGTTTATTAAACGTATTTTGAAGACGCGAATATAAAATATATATAGTATATATTTTGGCAAGTAATTGTTTCTCAATATTTATAGAATTATTTATCTAACAATAATAAGTAAAAAAAAAAACTTTAAATCCCTAGTGATGGTAAACCAAAAGGTCACAACCAAGCTTGGATACTAAGTCCATGTATTTTAAACCAAGTCCAAATAGTAAGTCCATATATTTTTAATGCCGACATTCTACAAGTTTGCAAGATTGAGATGTAGAGGCCTAATACGAAAATACCAAAAATAAGAAATTAGAATAGCAGCTATTTGTTATCTTTCGACATTGAGATCGAAAACCGAGATGCACATTTCTTTTAACTGCAATATATGTTCTAACTTATTTAAGAATTATTTTTTTTCGAAATATTTAACAAAAATGTCCCAAGTATAAACGGCTTAGAACCAACAAAGTAAAAAATGAAAATAAAGAAAAATTAAGTCACCACATACTGAATACACAGAATCGAAGTTACATACATTTATTTAGTTTAAATCCAATTGTAGTACAAGAGGAGAAGAGTAGAAACTCAATACAAAATCCAAGACAAGACCAAAAGTGCAGAATTAATGCTAACTAAAATCCCTGTCATTTTAACCATTAAAAATTTTAAGACTCTTACAATTGGAGTAGACACAAAAATACTTTTATGACTCAAGCTCCAACAAAACTTTAGAACTAAAATGAAGACAAAGATATTAAAGAGGCTCAATAATAAACAAACATACGTATAAACACACGCACAAACAGTGTACAATTTATTAAACAGGTTTAGGAATAAATTCTTTAATTAGCCTTTTTATTTTTTATTGCTTATGAGTAAAAGGAATTTATATTATCTTACATTTCTATATTTGACTATAAATTGCATTAAAAAAATCCACAAAAAAAAATCTTAAATCATTTTATTCGTTATATATAAATAAGTTCTCAATGAAATAATGATAATAGTAATAATTATCATTATAGGTGAAGTTTTTTTTTCGCTCACTTGTAAACACAAAAACTGCAAACAATATTATCATAACCCATTGAAAAACCATCACCTACATACCCTTATTATTAACGATATTCTAAGAAGTTTCATATTGAAACGACAACTAAAGCTATCTGAAAAAAAGGGAAATATTTCTAAAAAAGATACTTTAGCACTTAAAAAAAAAAAAAATTTCTACTTTGTAATAAAACACTACAAGTCATAAATACCTAAAAAAAAAATAAAATGTTCGTACAAGTGATACAAAAATTAAGTCTTTTCAGAACAATTTAGTATTCCAATCTTTTAAAACCACAAATGAAATTATTTACTAAATAAGTTACGTATGTCCCTCCCGGGGAGGGGATGAAACACTGGGGAAAAACACTAATCTTTAATAACAATATATTATTATAAGAGCAATTTATAACTAAAATTATAAGTTTGTTTACAATCTCCAATAACAAATTGGGTGTATTCAATTTAGTTATAAAAATTCCCAACAAATTCCTACTGGCACCATCAGACTAGGGTTATATTTCAATAAATAAAAAAACATGTGGAAGAAAAATATTTTTTTTTTCATTTTTAAATCCTTTTCAAGTGCGAATTCGAATATGCGAAACATCATAAGCAGGGTGCGTGGGTATTTAAAACAAGGTGATTATCATTTATAATGTATTACTTAATGTACTGTAGCGTTATATATATATATATATATATGATATAGAGAGAGATATGTTGTTGCTACATATATATGAAGAAGAGAAAGAGAGTATATGTTAGTTATACAGCAGCAGTATAGTTATATATATATATATATATATATATATATATATATTGAAGTCTATTTGAAAAACAATTTATTATTTATTTAATTCCTTTATTATTTATAAAATTTATTCAAATTTAAATTAGAGAAAAAAAGAATTAAAAAAAATAATGTTTTGAACAACGGTGTGTCTGCGTGTGTACCTACTCCATATGACAATTACGCACAAATTATTAAATTACGCAGTAAATACTAGAAAATTTACTCCTGACATTTTGCTCAAAATTTTGTAGATTTAAAAATCGATTGTGCTTTCTTTAATTTAAAAAAAATATGATATATATATATATATATATATATATATATATATATAGTTATTTAAGTATATATATATATATATGTTATATATATAGAAGTTATAGTATATATATATATATATATATATATATATATAATATATATAGTATATAGTATAGGTATATTTATATATATATATATATTGGGGTAGTTTCAACTATCTGCTCTTTTTAGAGTTTTGAGGATGACCACTTCACCAGTCCTTAAACCTTACTTTCTACTTCTAGTGTCGTGTATATCGATAAGAGCAGTATAAGGATATATAGATATGAGAAGATATATATAAGTATATATAAGATATATATAAGAAGTATATATATATATATATATATAATATATAAGAGAGGAGAGTAGATATATATATATATAAACAGCACATGGAGATAGAAGATAGAGACAAAAAGAGAAGTTATATATATATATATATATATATATATATATTTATGTTATATATATATATATATATATATATATATATATATATGATGTGGGGATTTTTTTTATGATCCATGTCAAGGTCGAAGTTTCAGTGAGCAAAGAATCCTTTTTAATTTTTCCCTCATATACATTAATGGCCGTACCGCACGCACGCGCTTCGTGCGCGCACATACACACTATATATATATATATATATTATTTATTAGAGGAGAGAACATATATATGTATGTAGATATTAATATATATATATATATATATATATATATATATATATATATATATATATATATATATATGAAGAGAGAGGAGTGGAGAGAGAGAGTATATATGTGTGTGTACACTTAGAAAAATAAGTAGTAAAATTTTAACTACCAGAAGTAGTAAGCAGTATTTAACTATTTTTTTTGTACATTTTACTACCCAGTAGTTTATGTTACGAAATTTCCTGGTTAAATTTTTACTATTTATTTAGTTGTTCAATGAACTTTCATATTGAGTAGGTTTGACTTTTTAGTAGTTTAAATATTTTATCAAAAGTGGTTAACATTCTGTAACCTCAATAGTGGTAAATTCTACTACATAACAGTTACAAACAACACCGATATCGTAGTAATTATGATAACCGATTTAATAAATTAGGCGACTACTTGGTAATTGTTACAATTACTATTTTTGTATGCTATTTTGACTACCAGGAAGAAATATTTACTCCATATTTGTTGGTAAAATTATCAAAGGAAATTTAAGCAACATAGGTTTACAGTGCTATTACTGATACACAAAAATATAATTGGAAGTAGGTTTAATTTCTTGTAGAAGAGTAATATCATTGTTGAAATTAATATAAACACTGTTTTTAGTAGTTTTAGACACTGACTCACATCTTCTCCAACTCTTTTCCTTCTCTAGAATATGAATCCCTTTCTCCACTTATTCATGGTATTTCGTCAATTTCTTCTTTTTCCTGAGGGACCCCTTCCCTTCCTGAGGGGGGTCCCTGTACCCGGCCCCGACCTCACTCCTTCCTCCCCTCTGCGTAGCAATCCAAATTTGATCCTTCTACAGTATTTCCATTTATTGTTAGTAATAACAGTTGAAAGAAGCCCATGGGAGGTAACTTATGCTGCTTGAGATATATATATTATATATATATTATAAGCATATATATATATACATATATATATTATTACATACATACATACATATACATTATTTCATATTACTCATATACATATACAGCATACATAGATATTATATTATGATATTATTATTATATGATATTACATACATGTGAGAGATATATTGTTATATTATTGGTTATTGGTTACATATTATTATTATTGGCTGATACATATAGCAGCGTTGAAGAAGAAGAAGAAGACATATATGTTATTAGCTATTATTATTATTATTGTTATTACGTTATTGACATTTATATTACATATTTACATATTATTATTGATGTTACAAAGTGAATGATACATATATTATATATAAGAAGAAGATATATTACAATGTTATTATTAATATATATATATACATATTATTACAAGGCATAGAAGGAATAGTATATATGGGTATGATATATATTATATTACATATATATATGGGTACAATATAGTATATATATATATATAGCAGAGCATATATAGTATATATATATATATATATATATATATATATATATATAATAAGATAAAAAAAAATATATAAAAGTAAAATTTTTTATCGTATAAAATCATCATCCTCCTTGGTCTAGTGGTTAGACAACACGCGGAAGCTCAAGAGGTGAGAGTTCGAATCTTCACTCCAGACTGGCCGGTGATCGAATCAATATGGATCAATATCAATACGAGTTCAATGACGTGATGTGACGTAATACTATGAGGTATTAAAGTAAATTCAAGTTGCTGATCAAGATAGTGGTCAATGCGTGGAATATATTTTACAATCACACAATGACAACTACACAAGTAGTAAATATAACGACTTCAAACCATAGTAAAATTTACCACCTCTCTTTCTACTACAAGTTGTAGTAGAAAAAAATAGTTAAAATTAAATTGTCCTTTATACTACTAAACAAAAGTTCATTTTACTACCACACAAAAAGTAATTTTAACTAATACATGTAGTAGTTTTCATTCTACTATCCAAAAGTAGTAAAGATTACTTTTTAGAGGTTGGAGCTCACCGTAACCCCTAAAAAAGTAGAAGTTATGAATCGACTGTTTGTATGTATATATATATACAGTATATATATATATATATATATATATATATAATTCTATATAAATATATTTTTATATATATATATATATATATATATATCTATATTTATATTTTTATATATACAAATATGAATTGTATGAGGAGAGAAAGAGTGTTATATACATATATATGCTAAGTTAAGGCTATAGGCAGGCGGCATGAGCAGAGAAGGATATATATTTTCAAAGGTGTTTATATAACTATATAATAAATTAGGTACAGACACGATTTTTATTCCCATCTGCCTATATATTACAACCCTATACAGGTTTAAAGTTCAAACAATGCTTTATTTTTTTTATAGTTTAATCGCCGTTATCTTATTTCGAAATTTTTTTAATCAAACATTTATATTTACTCCGTGCATCATGTCGTTTAAATGCAATAGTATCAAAACTTTACTATTCAGAGCTTTCCATCTAACATCGACGTACACCCTAATGCACAATGAATTTCGCTTTTTATTAAACTTTTTTGGATCAAATTTTTTCCCCCATTCTTTAGTTTATAAATACATTAATAATTTTTTTGTATACAAATATGACAGTCCGCCAACTACTACTTTAAGAAAAAAAAATCCAAAATTATATCTTTCCTTGTTTATTATTGTAACAGTGAACACTGAAATAATTCTGTATAAAAACAAAACAAATAATAATAATAATAATAATAATAAAACTTTGTTTTCTTTCTTTAGTGCATGAAGAAAACGTTTTTCGTTTATAGCAGCATGAAAATGAAAACATTTATTAATGGAAAAATGTTTAAATAAACATGAATAAGGAATCACCATCACCTCTCTCTCTCTTACACATGCAGACATACATACATACACACACTTGTGAAATATATCGATTACATATGCAATTGACATAAGCCATACAAAAAGTTCACACGGATGTATTTCTTGTTACATTATTATTATTATTATTATTATTATTATTATTATTATTATTATTATTATTATTATTATTATTATTATTATTATTTAGACAAGTATTTATATCTATTAATTTGAGAGGTATTTATAGGCATAGGTTAACGAATAAAGATTTTAAAGATCGATTCGTGAGACATTTCGTTTGCGGACAGAATCTTTACCATAGGACACCCTATGCAATGATGAGAGGTATACAGACAACAGATTCATAAATATGAGTCTTAAAAATACAAAAGGTAGTTACGGATAGAGGAATAAAACACAAACAAGTGTAATACATCAAAATATTAAATATTTTAATACTAGTTCTAGAAACCTTAGAAATATTAGGTGAACTATTCAATTCCATAAAAAATTATATAAAATGAAATATATTTTACGGTGAGGATGGGTGAGGTGATGTTTAGAGACTCACCGGAAGAATTCAAAGTAGAAGGTTATAATTTTCATTTACACCAGTACAATGGGAAGAAGAATGGTTGTTCCATTTTATACTAGAAATTGGATTCAATCTATACAAAGGTCTAAATTTCAGGTCAATTAAAAAGATAAATCTATATGGGGCTATGTATTTCTGTCCAACAAATTGCACAGTGTAGGAAATTATAGAGCTCTTAGTTATGTCAGAAATTGGAAGTGGGAATCATGAACGAGGTGGAGGCAGTATGAAGTGATAAGGAAATAGGCATATAAATAAGGTTGATTTAGGCTTTATATATTTTTCTTTATACTCTGCCAATTTTTTTATTGTATAGGTTTATATTTAATTTAGGTTCGAACTACAATTGCATGGGGGCATTAATAATGACTGGGGTATTTGTGATGACTAAAATTTACTTTGCATTAGCAATTTTCTATGTTCTCTTCTTAAATGGGGCCTTGTTTATGTGTAGGGGGTTTTTGTTTCAAACATATTCCTTATTGAGAATTAGTGACTACTGCTGGGCATTGTAATTTATCATGAGTGATTTTTTTTTTTTTTAACTTTGTTACCTGAATAAAATGAGAGCTAACGACAGAACAGTATTTGAAAGGTCAATGTGGGTGTCACTGTCACTTACTTTCAACTGTTATAACGATGATAATGCTGATTAAAGCAAATGATTAATTTTGGGACATTAGGAGAAAACAACGTAAGCTATAAACACAATCTTTGGTTATCATTATCAGGAGTATGTATAAGAGACTAACCTCTTGGGA
>JABUQX010007412.1:17500-20000 GCA_015478945.1 Trachelipus rathkii | reverse complement strand
TAAGGTGAAAAGGATAAACACTATTACCAGTAAAATAAATAAAATTGGAAAGATAAAGTTTCTAAGAGGGTGCGCGAGCGTGTATGTGTGTGTGTGATGGCGTGTATGTGGGTCTAGAAAGGATTACGGTTACATGAATTAAATATCTGGAGAAAGTTTACCAACGCACCTTTCTAATGACGGTAATCAAGGGATAATATTTAAAAAAGGGGGGGAAAACATCTGTATTTTCCTTTCAATATATCCCTTCATACCTATAAATATTGCAAACATCATGCCCAATAATAATAATAATAATAATAATAATAATAATAATAATAATAATAATATTCCTGGTATGGCTTCGTTTAAGGACGTTTACATCAACAACAAACATGTCTAGTTGATACAATGCGTTTAAATATGTGGGAGCAAAAGATACGGAGAATATAGAAGTGTTCCATACTTAACAAGTAAATGAAAGTAGGAGCACAGCGGTTAAGTATGGGTCACATAGCTGGACTGGGAAAGAATGAGACTGACTAGATAAACGATCAGAGCGGTCTCTAAGCAAAAGAAGAGGTAGGTTCTTAAGGGATTCAGAAGAGCCTAGATAACACCCGTTACAACTTCAGATATGGGATGCATATTTCATCCATGGGAGGACGACACCCCTGCGCTGAGCAAACAAATTGACTAATATATATATATATATATATATATATATATATATATATATATATATATATATATATATATATATATATATATATATATATATATATATATTATATATATATATATTATATATATATATATATATATATTACATTTCATCGTGCACAGAATATCTTTGTTAAAAATAGTTTTAAGATATTTTTATGGGTTATATAAATAAGTTTGGTTGTATTCTACATAAAAAAAAAAAAAAAATCCGCATTTTCTCGTTAGATTTACCAAATTTTTTTTTTTTTTTTTTTTTTTTTTTTTTGTGTTTTTTATTGCTTATAGTAAATTCCAATAAAAAAAAAAGAAAAAAAAATAAATAACATTCAAACACAAATTTAAGTTAAAAATCAATTACAATAATATTTAAATATATAAATCATAAAAACTCGTCTCAAATTCATTCGAAACATATAATTGGACACATGAAACGGAAAAGCTTATATATATATATATATATTATATATTATATATATATATATATATATATATATATATATATATATATATATATATATATATATATATATATATATATATATATATATATATATATATATATATATATATATATGGCCAGCATCCCGAAGAGGCCAGGCATGTAACTAGAAAACTATAACATCTACAGGAAAATAAATAACATTTTTGATCTCGGCAAGCAATTTCATCGATGAAACTTTAAAAAAAATATATTTTATTCTAATATTTAATTTAATAACGCCTTAAATATTAGTATAATCTACAAACCTCGCAATTACACTCTGTAATTAAAATTGTTAAAAATTGTTGAAAAAATTACATTTTTTTGATAAATCAAAGATGCGGCTTACTCCCGAGTGAGACGGAAAGTTGCCAAATGTTGAATTTTTTTCTTTTTAAAACGGACGAATACCCACGGGTAAACAAGAACGATGGATAGAGTCGGGGTTTCTCGGCCTACCGGGGGACGACGGGGGGACTTCGTCCCCCTCTGTCCCTCCGTCGGCTCGAACCCCCTAAAAAGGATATAAAAAGAAAAAATAATATTTTCTCCTTTTGCGTAAATAAAGCGGTATTTGGCAACTTTTTCTCTCGAGACAATGCAGCTTTCAAGGTCAATTTTAGCGTGCACTGAAGATTTTTACTAATATTAATAAGGAGTTATTAATAAATATTAGAATAAAATAAATTTTTTTTTAAGTTTCTTCGATGAAATTACTTCCTGAAATCAAAAATGTTATTTATTTTCCTGTAGATGTTATAGTTTTCTAGTTACATGCCTGAACTTTTCGGGATGCTGGCCCGACTTATATATGAAAAAAAAAACATTTATCTGCACCATGAAATGGAGAAGATCCTATATATATTTATATATATATATATATATATGGATATAATATAATATATATATATATATATTATATATATAATATAAATATATATATAATATATATTATATATATATCCTGTCTGGACGACAATTTATTTATTTTTTTTTTTTTTTTTTATTTTTATATTTATTTATTTATATTTATTTTATTTATTTTACTTTAATATTTTTTACATTTTTATATTTTTGCTTTATGAGAAATAATAAATTTATCATGGGAATATAATGCAACTTATTCCTATAATAAAACAAGAATAAAAAAAACTATTCGTATAAAAAAATAAACACATATTTTACATAAAAATTATCCTTAAAAATGCTTACAAAATACGTTTTCTATAAATAAATTTCATAAAAGGATATTTCAACGATAACTAATATTTCTTCTAATTTAATTTAAATAATTCTAAATTCGAATATTTTGTT
>JABUQX010007412.1:5000-15000 GCA_015478945.1 Trachelipus rathkii | reverse complement strand
ATTTAAGCCGTGTTCGTTTTTGCATTTGTGCTAAAAAATGCTCAAGTTTGCGTTCGTTTTCGTCAACTTAGCGCAAAATCGTAAAAAAAATGCTCAAAAAACGTAAAAAATGTCCCTAATTATGTGTAATATAGAATAAAATTTTGTATAAAATAGCAACCTCACAGAATTAAGGAAATTTCTTACGTTTGATGAGCATTTTTTTACGATTCTGTGCTAAGGTTGACGAAAACGAACAAAAACTTAAGCATTTTTTTAGCACAAATGCAAAAACGAACACGGCTTTAATAAAGTAGTACTTTTTTTAAGCATCGTACGTTTGACAGCTACCGGGAGAACAAGAAGACTTCTTAATATTTTCTGAAATGCAAAAATCTTTAGGAAACCCTAAAACATTTAAAAAAGTTACAGCAAAGTAGATCCATCTAGGGTGGGTATAGGATTACTGAATCGTCAATCCATATGTTAGGTATAGGTTTACTGCATTCTCGATCCATGTAGGCCAGGTTTTGGCTAATGACCTAGTCCAGGTTATGATAAGATTTGTTAAGAATACATAGAATCAATATATGAAAAAAAAAAATCAATAAAGACAACTTTACAACGAATCATTATTTTTTCCCCTACCTCAAATTCTTTCACGTTTTAGCACTAATTTACTAAAAAAACATTTCCTTTCTCATACAAAATGTACGTTATTGCTTACTTTATTATTTAACTTTTAATATTTTAAAATTTCGTATCTTTCTTATCATCATTTTACTTTATTGTTAGTATTATAACTATACTAACAATATATGAAAAGGAAAAATTACAAAACAAAATTAACGGATCCATATATATATATATATATATATATATATATATATATATATCTTGATATATTATAATATATATTATAATATATAATATATATATTATATATATAGATATTATTATATTATATATATAATTAATTATATATATATATCGTGAGCGTTCCTGATTGAGGGATAGGGGTGGCTATTATATATATATATATAGATATATATATATATAATATATATATATTATATAATATATTATATATATAATATATAATATATATATATATATATATGAAAACGTCGAAATCTCATATAGTATATATATATATATATATATATATATATATATATATATATATATATATATATATAATATATATATATATATATATATAATATATTATATATATATATATATATATATATTTCTTCTACTGCTTTTCTTTCCGATGCTTGTACAGCACCTTACCCCCAATCTTGGGGCAAAGAGGAAGGTGAAGAAAGAAAGAAAGAAAGATATATATATATATATATATTGAAAATATATATTATATATAATATATATATAATATATAATATATATATATATATTATAATATATATATAATAATAATATATATATATATTATATATAATTCTTTCCTACCAGTTACAGACGATATATTATATATATATATATATATATAATTATATATATATATATTATATATAGTATTATATATATATATATATATATATATATATATAATATAATATATATATATATATATATAGTATATAAACCACATTAAAATATAAATTAAAAAAAGTCTTGTTCAAAAATTCCATGTGCGGTGGAATCAAAACAGCACCTTTTTAGAGCTATTGACAGCATAGAAAACGAGAGTGAGCGAACGACCATGAAATAGCACGGACGGACGAGATATAAGCTGTTCGAATTTTTTAGCGCACAAGAAAAGCTTCCTTTTTGATACGGTAACTACTCTATAAAATAGGCTATTGGAAGTTTAAGAGCATTAATTTTTTAATATTTTATTGAATAATTGTGTACAAAACTATCTTCATTTGAACAGATATTCCCTTATATCTAAATTGTAATTAAAAAAAAACTAATTAGATTTTATAGGGTGTGCGGCGCACACCTAGCACCTATGGAGAAACGCCCCTTAATATATATATATATATATATGATATAATATATATAATATATTATATTATATATAATATATATATATAGTATATATATATATATAATGAAGGACTAGTTGGTTTCTAAGCCTTCCAACGAAAAGTATAGATTTTCTTTCCTTTAAACTTTATTTTTATATTATTTTCTTCTTATTTTATGTCACTTGTATTAATTGAAAGATAACTTCGTTTTAGTTTTTATTTAGTTATTAATTTATTTACAAAATTTATAAAGCGTCGTGCGCTAACGATTGTTTGTTTATATCTCTCTCAATTGGCGGGCTAGAAATAATAGCTACAAAAACATTGACATGAGCCACTTTTTGAGGGGCAATTTGCCAACCGTTACAACTTTACAATTATGGCATTTTGCGCCATATTTTCGTAATTATTACGAAGTATTCACATCAAATATACAAAATTATTTTATAAACAAATTATTAATGAATCCAATTTGTTGCATGTGGTGACTTTTGGAGGGTGAATTTCCAAGTTTACTTGGAGATTCACACCTGAACACCCAGCCACTTCTAAAATACTTAATTTTAGAGGAATAGAGAAGATTAAGTGAAAATTCAAGTAGTAGAGGAAACTTAAATCTAACAAAATGACTATACCTAAAAAGTAATCAACATGTTACATGAAAGTTTCACCTTTATATCACTTATCACAAGAGTATACTGGCATTAGAATATATAAACTTTAGCACCAATAGAAATTTTCTTTATAAATCATCTAACTCTTCACATTCATTATTTAACATAAAATATGGCTTTACATTTATTAAATTTTCACATTGTACTTGATTATTCTTATTTATGTACACATTATTTCCAGATAACTTTACTATGGGATAGGGGCCATGATATATGGGTTCTAGTTTGTTTCTGCCATACTGCTGTTTTTTAACTAATACAAATTTTGCATCTTGCAGACTATTTGGCACATATATTTTGGGGTTCTTGGCAGTAAATTCTGGAGACAGAGGGAGTCCTAAGAATAATTTTAGTTTCTCAGCGTAAGTTTTCATGGACAGGGGGAAGGAGGACTCCAGCTGATCTATTAATGCTCCAGGGAGAGTTGGATTTTGACCCATCATTAAGATGGCAGGGGTGATTCCTTCTGAATTCAATGGGGCAGTACGCAGACACAATAGCACAATGGGGAGAAGATCTAGCCAATAATACTTCACATCTTCCAACTCATCCGACAGCATGGCTCGCAAAGATCTCAACAATGTTCTATGGGAGTTTTCGATGAGGCCATTGCTTTGTGGGGTATAGGCGGAGGTAAAGTTATGCCGGGATCCTAACTCCTCACACACACTCTTGAATAAGTCCGACGTAAACTGCGTTCCTCTATCAGAAATGTAAGTTCCTACCACTCCAGCTATGGGTAGAAATTCTCTAGTAATTACCTCCACTATGGTTGAGGTTTCTATGTTTTTTAAAGGGAAAGCAAAGAGATAACGGGAGAACCTATCAATCAATGTTAAAAGGTACTTATAGCTTTTGCATTGAGGCATTTTAAGAATGTCAATATGGACTACTTGAAATTTGGCCGATACTGGCCTATAAGATTCATATGGAGGGCTTATTTTGCGAAAAGATTTAGATCTCTGACATGCATCACAACTTTGTACAAATTGCTTTACATACTTTGGCATATTTTTCCATACAAAGCGCTTTCTAAGGGATGCCAGAGTTTTCTTAACACCAAAATGCCCTAAAGAGTGAGAATAAGATATAACAGGAAGAATAAAGGATTCTGGAACAAAGACACGTGGTGAAAGTGGAGTAGATTCATCAACGACTAGTGAGACCAAGTCATTCCTATAATAATAGAGTCTTTTTGTAAGCTTAAGACCTGTATTTTCTTGGTTATATAAATATTTCTGAAGTTGTACATCAGTTTCTTGTGCTGCTTGCAGTTCTTTGTAGTCAATCTTACACTGAAAAAGCTTAAATACATCATTGGCAGAAATATTGAAAATTGATGCAAGAGCATAACCGTCATCCTCTGTTGAAGAATTCTGCTGGGGTAGAAAATCTGGTGACACCAAGACTTCATCACAGGATACTTCTGGAATGACTTCTGCTTCAGGTATCTGATCTCCAATTTGAAGAGCAGAGCTTGTTGCTGCACCTATTTCTACTTTTTCCGCAGAAGTGGAAGGAGTGGGCAAATTTGATGGCCATTCAGTGGTTCTTTGAGCTGGATTTCTACTCAGGAAATCTGCAAGAATATTTTCTTCGGATTTAATATGATGTACAGTCAAATCATACTCTGACAAGAAAGTTAGGTATCGCTGCTCCCTTGCTAGCAAGTGATTAGCATCAGTCTCTTTTTTAAGTGACTGTGTGACTGAAAGATTGTCACAAAACACATCTACCTTCCTTGCTTCTACTATGTGGGAAAATTTCTTAATTGTTTTAACCAAGGCAAGGAGTTCCTTGCTATATATACTATAACCAATTTCAGTAGGATTCAATCGATAACTGTAAAATCCCAGCGGAACTGTTTTTTCATTTTCCGTAGAGACTACTACACCTGCCAAGGCTGTCTGACTAGCATCAGTGAAAACAGATATTTGAGCATTATTAGAAGGAAAACCCAAAGGTATAGCATTTTTGAGGGCCAATTTGGCCATATTAAAGGCTTCTTCTGCCTCAGGATTCCATTTTACTCTGCGTTGAGAGTATGGTGCACCTTTGAGAAAAGAAAGAAGAGGAGAAATAATTTCAGAAATACCAGGAAGAGAAGAGCGAAAATAGTTTAGACTGCCTATGAAAGAACGTAAATCTTTGATAGTCTTGGGTTTTGGGATATTCATAATAGCAGTGGTTTTATCCTCATTAGGGAGCATGGAGCCTTCGGACACATCAAAACCTAAATATGTAACCCGAGACTGTCCAATTTGGCACTTATCAGCACTAAGTCTCAAATTAAAAGATTTCAACCGGTCTAGTACCATTTCTAAAATCTTCATGTGTTCATCATGAGTAGGAGTGGCGATGAGGATATCATCAATATATATAAAAATGTTAGGGATTTTAGAAAGAATTAAAGATATGTATTTTGTAAAACTAGTGGGACTGGAATGGAAGCCTTCTACAATACTATTATATGAGAAACTGCCAAAAGGAGTATTTATAGTTAAGAACTTTCGACAATCAGGGTGGACTTTAAGGTTATAAAATGCCTTTTTTAAGTCTAGAACAGAAAATACCTTACACCCGTGAAGTAAGTTCGTAAAGTCATTTAAGTTAGGGAGACTGAAATTGTCTCGAACAGCTCGTTTGTTCAGTAATCTCAAATCGGCTACTATTCGGACTCCACCACTAGGTTTAGAAAGTACCGAAATCGGAAATCCCCAAGGTGAGTGCGAGGGAGAAAGTACCCCAGCATTTACTAACCTGCCTATCTCTTCTTTGGCCTTATCATATAAACTAGTAGAGATTCTGCGACTTTTAATGTTTATTGGGGAACCCATAACTTTAAATTTATAAGGAATTAATTCATTTAAGGAATTTTGTTCAGCGGGGGAAAGAGGAAATTTTGTAAAGCCTATTTCACTTGTATTATTAAAATCACTTTCTTTATTAATATCACTTTTATTCATACTTATTTCATTTCTATTTTTATTACACTTGTAGGAGGCATTGTCCTGATAGCTACCCCCAGGAATATTATTATTATAATTATTATCGCTCACATTAACATTTTCTAAAATTTTATATAAATCATCAAACAACATTTTATATTCACCTAATAGAGAAGTATAAAGGGAAGGCGCGGAAGGAA
The DNA here is from genome assembly GCA_015478945.1 of Trachelipus rathkii. Lineage (NCBI taxonomy): Eukaryota > Metazoa > Arthropoda > Malacostraca > Isopoda > Trachelipodidae > Trachelipus > Trachelipus rathkii. The sequence goes on along the minus strand of JABUQX010007412.1, from coordinate 9,202 downwards.
GTTTAGGAGAAAGAGTTAAATTTATATAATTAAAATCATTTGTTATGGGTAGTGCTTCAGAATCATTCCCTTGAATGACTTTACATGATAGACCAGTTGTGGCATCAATTATAATATTTGAGCTAAAATCTAGGTTAAATTTATATTTAGTAAAAAAATCTATCCCTAAAATATTATCAATTACATCAGCGATTAAAAATATATGCTCATAGTCCCTTTTTAGCAGGAAATTTAATTTTTTAGTTATACAATCATAAATGTTAATCTGACTTCCATTAGCAGCTGTAAGAAAGCCAATAGGATCTTTCCTTTGTTCTGCAGAAGCCTTTAAAATAGAAAATGAACTCCCTGTATCTAACAGATATAATTGCTTTGAATTAGCGTCATATATACGAAGGAGACAATTAATTGCAAAATTTTTACATTCGTTTACATTTAAAACTTTGGGAAGCACTGACCCATTGCAAGAATCTGCATTTTCAACCCGCATCGCAGTATTTTGGCTTGGAATTAAAGATTCCAGCCCTATAACTGACTGTTCGCTACCTTGATAATGCATATCCTTACCCTTAACACTAATATCGGAGGAAATCAAATTTTCCCGATACCAAGATTCATTTTACTCAACTGAGAAGCTCTCTCGCATAAAACAGATTGTTTTACGCCATTATTAGCATTTTCACTTGAATGAACATGAACCTGGATATTATTTTTATTAGCATGCAAAATTGTATCAACATTTTTACCTATATTGTAATTATTATTCGAATTTGGTTGGGGGTAGCTGTCCTCCCTAATACGTTCTATATTATTAAAACTACTTTTGTACTTACAAATTTTACGAGTTACCACTGGATTAAAACGCACTTTCTTTGTACAGGGGCGTAACTCCACCCCTATACTTAGTTTCCCTGCGAAGGTAGGGAAGTAGGTCCAGCATTATTTTGTGATGGCGCTTGTGCCAACAAATGAGCCATTTTGCAAGTGCCTCCTTGGCACCTGCTAGCCATTTCACGGAAGGTGAAATGGTAGTAGCAAAGGGGTCCATCTTTTCTAAATCCTGAAGATGATCGACGACGGTTAGACCGACCTCTGTCCCAGCCAGGAGAGCGACCTCTGTCCCAACCATTATCATTACGAGACATCTGCAGATCTAATTGATTTACTTGATATGTGAGGGCCTCCAACTTCTGGAACATCTCACTTAGTCGATTGTTTATTTGGGCCAAATCATTGTGTGAAATGTGGTCTTCTTTCCTAGGTTGGGGATCACTTGCCCTGGTAGGGATGAATGGAGTCACAGCATTGACTGAATAATCTGGATAGGATTTTGACTTATGACGTTGGGATTCCATGAACACGTCAGCTGCTTCGGCCAATTTATGAATATCCGCATCCCCTTTCAATACTGTTAATAACGGTACCAGATCCTCAGGTAGAACACGAAGAAACATCTGTTTCATAAGGTTTTCATTTTGATGTAAAAGCCATTGATAACTGCGGATTCCTAATGATGCTTTAATTCTGTTAAGATATGCTGTGGGCTTTTCACCAGGTTTAAGCTCCTGCCGAAATAAATTTTCAGCTTTCTCTTTATCAGATGGAGCATAAGTTTCAGTTACAAGGCGAACCAATTCTTCATATGTTTGGTCGTTGATAGGATAGCTTATTCTTGAAGTTATAGCCGAAGGTAAGAGAGGACCGAGAAGTTGAACTTTTTCAATATTATCAGTAACAAAATATAGGCTAAATAGAAATTCCACTCTATCTAACCACTTTCCCACATCCCTTGTTTCAAACCGAGGAATATCCTGCACAGAGAGTACTTTCCTAGTTCTTCGATGTGGTTCGGGTGATGGGGTGCGAGAACGATCACTCTCAACCGATGAGTTATTTGAGTTGTGACCATCGTTCCTATTTAGATTTTCATTATGTCCATCATTTTCATTTATTTCAACATCTACATGATGTATAGAAATTCCAGACTGTGGATTATTTAATTTGAGCAGCAACCTGATTATAGATGAAGTCATTGTTAAAAATAAAAAAAAGGTGTTTTTTTTTTTTTTTTTTTTTTTTTTTTTTTTTTTTTTTTTTTTTTCATGGTCTAATGTACATTCACTTAAAAATTATTTATTTCACTGTTTTATTAGTTATTTTGTAGTAAAAGCACTTGACTCACTTTAACTACACAATTACCCAAGTAGGCTAATTTTGTAAAATTGTTAAAAAAAAATTTTTTATTAAAACCATTTATTTATAAAAATAGGCCTGTTGCCATAATAATAGTTGTAGCTTACTTATATAGGCCCTAAGAGAGGACAGATAGTTCAGTAGGCTAGGCTCTTAAACTAGTACTAGGCCTAGTTTTAACTTAAAACTTTTTCTTTATTTTTGTTTTTCACTTTTATATCTGTAGATTTTTTTTCTTGCTTTATTTATGAATGCACTAAAACCAATAGTCTTTTTATTGTTATTGTTGAACGCAATTATGTGCGTGCGTGAGTAGCCTAGGCTTATATTGGCCTATTTTTCTAAAGTTATTAATTTCACTGAAATTTTACTTTTTTTTTAATTTTTTTTTTTCTATATATAGTTATTTCAACATTCGTAATTTATATTTTATTTCTTTATTGTTAATTCGTAAGTCACTCCTGGGATACACCAACGTGGAAGGACTAGTCTGGGGTCTAAGCCTTCCAACGAAAAGTATAGATTTTCTTTCCTTTAAACTTTATTTTTATATTATTTTCTTCTTATTTTATGTCACTTGTATTAATTGAAAGATAACTTCGTTTTAGTTTTTATTTAGTTATTAATTTATTTACAAAATTTATAAAGCGTCGTGCGCTAACGATTGTTTGTTTATATCTCTCTCAATTGGCGGGCTAGAAATAATAGCTACAAAAACATTGACATGAGCCACTTTTTGAGGGGCAATTTGCCAACCGTTACAACTTTACAATTATGGCATTTTGCGCCATATTTTCGTAATTATTACGAAGTATTCACATCAAATATACAAAATTATTTTATAAACAAATTATTAATGAAAAAAATATATATATATATATATATATATATATATATATATATATATATATATATATATATATATATATATATATAATATATATATAATATTTTATAATATATAATATTATATATAATATATATAGTATATATATATATATATTATTTATAAGATCTGTACCTTGCTTCCAGATAGCTGAGGGTAGGGTGCTCAAACATGCACCGGGAATCCGAAGCATGCATGAGCATTACTAGGGTATAAATAATCCGTAAAGGGACCCAAACCCAGCTACCACTACAGATTGAAACTGGTGATTAAGAGAATTGAAATATATAGATAAATTTGAAAAATGAGGGGGAAGGAGGAAGACATAAGATTACACATTTGAAAAGGTCACACACCAGTGCTAGAGTCGGAGGAATGCACAAAATACCCTAGTCTAGTATTGGTTCTTATCACCCACACCATAATAGGAGCCAATACCCCCTGCGGGGTTATATATATATATATATATATATATATATATAAAATATATATATAATATTAATTATATATAATATGAATATATATATATATATATAATATATCATATATAATATATATATATATATATATATATATATACCTTGTTGATTATATGGATCCGTTATTTTTTTTTTCATATATAGTTATTAAATGATACCAACAATAAATTTCAATGAAAATAAACAGGATCAAATAATTTTACATACAAAAATGGTAATTATTTAACAAAATATTACTTTTTTAAGCATCGTACGTTTGGCAGTTACCGGGAAAAAATAAAGACTCGTGATATTTTCTGAAATGTAAATCTTATTTAGAAATACCCTAAAACAGAAAAAAAATTACGGCAAAGTAGTTCCATCTAGGTTAGGTATAGGTTTAGAGCATCGTCGATCCACATAGGTTATAGATATAGGTTTACTACAACGGGCGATCCATATAGGTTACGTTTTAGTTTAGGAGTTTGGACCCCCTTATTTCAGGTTATGATAAGTTTTGTTAAGTATACACAGAATCAATATATGAAAAAAAAAATCAATAAGGACCGAATTTTGCCATGAAACATTATTTTTCCCCTACCTTAAATTCTTTCACGTTTTAACACTAAAAACATTTTCTTTCTCGTGCAAAATGTTCGTTATTG
>JABUQX010007411.1:0-25991 GCA_015478945.1 Trachelipus rathkii | reverse complement strand
TTTTATATATATATATAATATATATATATTATATATATAATATTAATATATATATATATACAGCGTTATAGTATCGTCCATATTGTATCTCAAAAAACTATTTTGCTACGTAAAACGGAATTACATTTGTGGAATGCTGTCCAATTTGTGCGCGAAATGTAAAAAAAAAAAAAAAAAAAAAAAAAAAAAAAAAATAAAAAAAAAAATTATATCTCAAAAACAACAATACTACGGCGAAATGGAATACATTTTTGGATCCTGGTAAAATTCACATAGAAAATGTAAAAAAAAAAAAAAAAAAAAAAATTATTGTTAATAATTATAGTAATATGCATTAGAAAGGCTATTTAGAGACCTTTTATTGCTTTCTCTTTAAAATAAATACTTTCTATTAAATTTTGCTTTATACGGCACACTAGGGGGCTCGAAGCCGACGGAGAACATAGGGGGGACGTTTTTCCATTACCCCGTAGGGGAGGGCGGAAGAACCCCCGACACCCAAATACCAAAGGCGGGGGTTCCGGAGACCCCCCCCATCCCCGGAGGGGGGGAATTTAGTCCAACCCGTAGTTCCCGGAAGGCCGAGAGACCCCGACTCCTGTTATCGGTGCGGTATCTCTTGTAAGTTTCTTAGTTAAAAAAAAAAAATAGCAAAATTTAATAGAAAGTCTATTTTATTTTAACGAGAAACCAATCAAAGGTCTCTAATAGGCCTTTCTAATCATATTACATAATTTATTAACAATAATTTTTTTTTTGTTTTTTTTTTTTACATCTTCTTATGGTGAAATTTTACCAGCAGATTCCAAAATGTATTACCATTATCCATGTAGCTATTGTAGTTTTTGAGATATAATTTATTTTTTTTTTTTTTTTTTTACATTTTCCGTTACTAAAAATGGACCAGCATTCCACCAATGTACTCCGTTTTACTGTAGCATTAATAGTTTTTGAGATACATATGTCGGATATACCTAAATGAAAACATATAACTAATATATATATATATATATATAAATATATATATATATATATATATATATATATATATATTATATATATATATATAATATATCAGGGCTGCGGAAGTCGGAGTCGGAGTCGTGGAGTATAGGAGTCGTGGAGTCGTGCAATTTTTTCCCGGTAGTCGGAGTCGAAGTCGAAAACTCTGTGCAAGTGGAAGTCGGAGTTCGGAGTCGGAGTCGAACGATTTCCTTTTGAAAAGTTTGGAGTCGGAGTCGGTGTCGGAGTCGAAGATTCCTGATAATGGAGTCGGAGTCGGAGTCGAGTCGGAGTCGGAGTCGGAGTCGAAAATTTAGAGAAATTATTTATTATTATATATTATTATATTATTATTATATTATTATTTTAAGAGTTTTTGATTTTATTTCCAACGTTTTAAATATTTAATAAGCTTAATTTAATTTTCCTTAAAATAATCCAAATAATTTACCGGAGAAGAAGAAGATATATTTACAGAGATTTTCCGACGCGTTTCGTCGCTATACTTGAGACATCTGTCAGAGGATTTTTCTTGTAGCGATGAGTCTTTAAAAATTGATATATTAATAGAGTAAATCATATGCTATTGGGAGGTCTGACTGATAAATACATAAAATTTATGTTAATGTCTGGTAATAATGTTTTGTTGTAGAAGGCCTCCGCAATTTTAAGTTTCTGGACTCACACGATCCGTATAATATTGTGAAGTTGTTTAGAAATATTACTAATAGGTGATTGACCTGTTGAAATAAATGTTCAAAGATTTTGCTGGGACTGTAGAGGTGATATGCCCTGTCGACAATCTATTCTTTCGTGTAACCAATATATGTCGACGTCCAGTCTCAGGGCAATTAAATTGGTACACAACGTTGAATGGTTGTCGGGCAAGCTTCTCTTGTGCTAAAGGAAGATGGCAGTTGTTTGGACGTATGGTATAGTCTGACTCCTTAATTTTTGAGGTGTCTTTTGTTTTGAGAGGTGGAAGTTCAAAATATTACGAAGGCCACTTCTCTTCCTATTGACAAATAGCATTGGAAGTTTTGAGAAGAAATTTATCGAATTTTCTATTATTTTTTCTTCTTATTTATAATTTTGTAAGGGTTTTATTAACTAAATTTTCAACTGAATATTGTGGATGATCACAGTTTAATTAAATTTACTTAATGAATTTCTTTTTCTTCATCAAAAGTTTTCTAAGTTGAACATAGGTTGTATGCCGTAAACTAAAATTTTTACAATAGATTCTTTGTAAAATAGTCGGTGAATAGGGATCCATAGTTCATACAGACCATTTTCAGTGGGTTTGACATGTATGCCTGTAGATAATTGGCCATCAGAATTAACATTAATTTTGATGTCTAAATCAAACAGATAGCATTATTAACCTAATCTCGTATAGTGGGAATATTTAAAGCATGACAACTTTGAATTTCTTTGATGAACTGATGATATATGATCTATGTCTAAAAATAGTGAGCGTTGTCGTCGACATACCTTATGTAAAATAGGGGGTTAAAGTTTTGTTTCACGAAGGATTTGTTTTTCCAGATTGGACATATAGAAGCAGCAAATGTAGGTCCAAGTGGTGAACCCATCGGCACTCCACAGTTTGTAGATATATGTTTTCTTTTTAAATTAAACGGTGTTTGAGATTACAACAAATTAATAAAAGTTCTCATATGTTGTTCTGATATATCTGGGGAGGGGGTAGGTTATTTGTTGAGTGATACCCTTCGTTAATTATTATGTCAAATCGTATCAAGAACCGGTAAATTTATGAACAAAGATTTCTACATCAAGTGAGGCGATTATATTAGTGGCTTCAAGTTTTAAGTATGATAATTTACATAATGTTTCATTATTGGATTAAACTATGAAAGAGTTATTAAGATTGTAGAATTTGCACTGTTCAGATATGGGAATATTCTGTGTAACCTTTTGCTGCACATATATATATTTACTTCGCTCAAAGGTTGAATTTTCTGGAGTTTTTATGTATTTTTAGTGCATCCATATATATATTATAATAATATATATATATTAATATAACTATATATATATATATATATATATATTATATATATATATAAAATATATATTATATATATATATATCCTTAAATATATTCAGGTTCTTTTAATTTTGTCAGAAATTCTTTGTTTTTATTTCATAAGCGATTCTTTAATACTTTATTATTATTATTATTATTATTATTATTATTATATTATTATTATTATATTATTATTATTATTGAACAAAGTATTAAAAAATATAATTTTTATAATGGCTGCTTTATAATAAAGATAAAAATGATTTGCATTATATTACGTTAACATTGTGTTTTTCCGAAACTGAATTTATATTTGTTTGTTCATGGATTGCGCTGCATCTGTATGTCTTAACGGTATTTTTACCGCATATCATTTGGAGATTAGATTCATTGGGAAAAGTGGTATATTTGTTTTATTCTCAAAAGCAAGCGAAAAAAAAATTGTTTGAAACAAAAATGTTTACTGTAACTCTGTAAGCACCAATCTGAGTCAGAGTCGAAATTTGAATTTGACTGCTGTGGTTCGGAGTCGGAGTCGAAATATTTTTTGTTTAAGTGGAGTCGGAGTCGGAGTCGAAAAAATTTATTTTACGAAAATCAAGAGAAAATTTTGTTTTTAAGATGTACTCGGAGTCGGGAGTCGGAAAATCCAAATTTGAATTTAAGGAGTCGGAGTCGAACGAAAAATTTATTTACGACTCCGCAGCCCTGATAATAATAATATGATATATATATATATATATATATATATATATATATATATATATATATATATATATATATATATTATATATATATATATATATATATATATATATTATAATATATATAATATATATAATATATATAACTATATAGGTCTATATATATATATATATAGTATTTATATATTATATATATATATATATATTATATTATTATATATATATATATAATTATATATATATATACTACTTACCCCCTATATATATTATATATATATATACTATATATATATACTTATATAGTATATATATATTATATATATATATATACCTATATATAATATATATATAATATATTTATTATATATATATTATATATATATATATATATAATAATATTATATATATATATATATTATTATATATATATATATATATGATATATATACTGTAATACACTTCAGTTAAGGGCTCCTCTATATATATATATATTATATAAATATCAAAAACAAAAAATATCCCACCCAATCCTGAAAAAAATAACCCAACATCGTAATCAGATTTATAGATGACTGCTATGCAATCCAGGACATTTATAGATAGAGTGGTGTTATTAGTTTGAATACCTGTGTACTCACAATTTTCAGAAAAACTGTTGCCAGTAATAATCTAATAAGATATCATAATTTAATGATCCATGTTATTAGGTTATATGATAGTGCATTAAACAGATACTTCATCTCCTTAAATATTTCATATAACATTGTGTGAATATAAACTATCAATATTCTCTCTCTATTATTATTATTAGTATATTACATACAAACCCTCAAGGAAGCAACCCTATTTTCCATCTTATTATAAATGTAGAGAGAAATTATATAATTTAGTGTAACCCTCTCTCGCGCCTATCGTCTGCCAAGTTAATCCTTATGTCCTATAATACACATCTTGCCCGCCTATATGCGCGTATTCTTTCATCACGAAAACACATAGGATATAAGATTCTCAGTTAGCACAATGGTCTCTCAGGTATTCCCTATGCCGATAAAACTAATTGCTATTCCTTGGTAAGGATCTTAGGTATTTTGTTTTCTCCATAATACTTCTAAAAAGGATATTTTAAAACAAACCACTCTCTCTACCCTCCGTCAAGACCCTAGAACTTGTTTATCCACATCTATATTTTTCTATGTGGTTCTTTCGGTATTGGGTGTGCAGTGAATCACCTGCTACAACCTCTTTATTTGTTATGCAAAAATAATAAAATTCGTGCTTATATCAAAGCCTCTAACTACGCGGTGACACACAACCAACTAGCCGACCATGATTACAAAAATATATGATACTCTATAGCTAAATCTTGCAACAGATATTAAACACCACTATACCCAGTAAGATAAGATGCTATCTGTTGAGAAATTCACAAAAGGGAACCTCCAGTATTATACTCCCCTTTGTATGCATTGCAAACTTCTTTGGTGCACTACGCTCCCACAAACTTTAAGAGAACTCTAACCATAAATCTTCCCAGTCGTATGTGAGGCCCAAATTTCCTAGCTTTTACTCCTTTAGACGACAAAAAACGGCGAAATTTTAGCCTCTGTGTGAACTCAGTCGAAAACTCGTGTGTGCTGTGTACATATTTGGGCTTATTGCTACATTCATAGAGCTAGTTTAGTGATTATGGGATGATGAAGCTACTCCTCGGCTTCTAATAGAATGTTTCAAGTAGAATCACTCACCATGTGGATCTAGAAATTCGAGTGAAAATAATCTCACGAAACTTCTTATGGTTCTTATTACTATTCCTTTACTGTAATATATATACTATATCGTAACGATGGAGTCATTATTTTCGCATACTTGCGAAGCAAACAGATATATTAAAGATACCTCATTTCTAACATCAGTATTCAGTGTGAGAACGTAGAGCCTACAAATTCATCAAAATCAACAGATCGTCACTCTACTGGCTGCCATCTATTGTATTGTTTACATTTGTTCATAAAAGGTAGTATTATCCTTTAAAATTTCGGTTATTAGACTACCTCTCTTCGAGTTGAGATTGCACGCATAAAACCTTAATATAAAAGTTCAATGCATGTCTAGCTCTCGTGAGGTATTAAGATTGCTCATGTGGAAGTATAAATGGTTGTAGACGCTCAATTATATTTACTTCTATTTTAATATATTAAATTATTGATGTACATTATATTATATATATTTATTGTGATCTATTATCTCTATTTTATATATATTAGTTATGTCCTCTCTCTCATGTCATATATTATTACTCTATTATAGTCATCTCAGTTTCATTTAGTTTATACGAGTGTTCTCGATTATTATCATTGATATTAGTTGATAAATCAAAAACCCGAAATTATTAAATCCCAGCTCTTGTTCATTTTAAGTTGCATTTATTATTGTTTTTTTCATTATTGATTGATTTAGTCATCATTATTATTATCCCTGGTTCCCTAATTATCGTTATTAACATTAATAATATTTTATTATTGTTATGCATGATTACAGATAGCTACGTCACTGAGACTAGGGAGTGATTATTATGTTATTATTATTTATTATTGTTATGTATTTTATTATTTTCTCTATTTATTTTATTATTTTGTTCGTTAAATATATTATTTATTTTAAGTGGAGCTCTACTATTAAATTAATTATTTATTATTATATATGTGAAAATTATTATTATTTGGTTATTATTATTATTATATTATTAATTCAATGCTCCTCTAATAATAAGTATTATTATTATTTTATATTGATTATTATAGGATATTTTTTATATCCAAAATTATCTTAGTAGTATTTATGACGGTTTGTTATGAGACATCTCTATAATGAGTGTAGATTGTTGATTATTGTCAAATTTATTTCTTTTTATCCTCTCATGTTGGGGCTTCTAATGTACGAAAAACGTTTTGCCCATTCTAGCGCAGTTTCTCATCATATGTGACTAATGTTATTTATATACACAACATGAAATCATATTATTAATATTATTGATTATATAATTATATATATCAATTATTATTATTATTCATATAATTTGATTATTATTATTGGTTATTATTACTCTCTGGCTATTATTATTACTTGATTATATATTTATTATATATTATTATTTAAATAGTTACTCCTCTATGTGTATTAGTTATTTATTATTATTATTTATTGAGTTATTAATGTAATTAAATATAATATGTATTATTTTATTTCATTATTTTATTCATCATTATATTAATTAATTTTAATGCTTTATTTATATAAAGATTCTTGTCATTTATTATTATTAATCTAATATTTTTTGGCAATTTTATATCTTACTCTTAAATAACATTAAAATTAATTTTCTCTCGATCTCAGTCCTAATTAAGTCTGGATTTTCTGACTTCCGACGAGTTCTTTCTGAGCAATTGGTACAAAGAAGTTCCCAGTGGAAATGCTGCGATGACTTTTTCGGTCATATTATGAGTTGTACATAGTTCTTCCTATTTTGCTTTTATCTTTCGATTTGCATTGGTTATTTGGCATCCTTTACACCCTAATTCTTTGTGGGAATAGAAAGTGATTCCTCATATATATATACCAACTTTATGTTACTTACCATCAGAACAAAGACTATGTACAATAATATATATATTATTTGTAATAATACATAATATAACGTTATATTCGATTATATGGTCATATACCGAAAATTTATATACGTATTAGTTCGGTGAACTACATCATCGAGCAACTTAGAATGCAATAGTTCATAATTGCTCAGATGACTTTTAGCACCAAATGCAAATGGATATAAAACGGCGTTAAATAAACCGTTTTCTCGATATTATTGCTAGTTTACTGAATGTACTGACCCTTGTCAAAAAGCTTTGTTAAAATGTCTCAATACAACGATATCTTCAAAGAAAAATGAGCCTATTAATCCTCTTCATGACATTACATTTCGATTTGTGACAAAATGTACAGAAATCATTCGTTGTTTATGATTAATATAATCTCCGAACCACAATTATAGTTCTGCTAACGTGGCAATTATCCCTGAACAGTTTGTGATATGTGTGCGTTGCTTTCTTTTTGCTGCAACAAATTTTATTAGCGATAGAATTAGTTCGACACCTCTTGACGATTATGAGACTGACTTGGCGAAAGCAGAAAATAGAAGATTGCGTGAGATTTGACGGATATTACAGAATTGTAGCGAATGTGAGCGAAAACAGAAAAAACATAGCGAAAAAGTTAGTCGGTGCCGTGCGGCATGAGCTGAGTGCGTGTAGGATATCAGTATATAGAAGTTGTTTCTGCTGCCACAGATGACGGATTATTCTCCAAAGCAATTATTCCTAGCATGGTTGAGCGAAGATTATATTCTGTCGTGATTAATAAAAAAAAGTTATTGAGTGCGTATGCTCTACCTCTGGTCGCAATGCACCAAATACAGCCCAAGAATAAAACATACAACATGCTCTCCAATAGGAATTTATTGAATGGGGATTCATTATTGTAATAAAAACCATTTATTTAATTTTGCTATGTTCCCTGTTCTATTCCCAAAAGAACTTACACAGATCGACCTCAAGCTCTATTACTCGCTAGGGAGCAGGGGTGAAGCTTCCCTATAACAGATTCATATAAAAGTAATCATAGTCTTTAAATCAAAGACACCTTGATGTCGCATGAGCACAATAATCTCAATACAGAAAAATCTGTATGTGGAATAGCTCAAGTAGCCTTGTCTCTCCGTGTGAGCTAATCAAAAGTGATAAGAGTAAGCCTGAAGTGTATTGCATCGTTGCTTAGTTCGAGCGTAAGCACAAATGTCTCAAACATTGAAAATATCGCGAACCATATATACCGGGTGGTCTTTGAATGATGTCTGCAGGAAAAGAAGAATGCGTTTCTATTGCTGCTAATTTCTCCCTCCTTCACGGACAAGATACAGTGTTGTGAATTGAGCAAACTGATATTGTTGAAAAATTTACACTATGCTCTCCAAAAAACCTCTCAGCCTCACCCGATTTACATTGCAATACAAAGCAAACTAAAGGCGCATAAAAAAAAGGTGCGCGAAGACAAATAGGCGTTTTTTGATAACCGAACAGGGCTTTCTTACGCAAGCAGTATCTTTGATAGATTTTGATCTCGTGCTATTTGTTGTCATTCAGTCCCTGCATCGCTCTCAATATTCAAAATCGGTAGGAACCGTATTTTTACATGTAAGTCATGTGTTTGGTAGTAAGGTTAATATCGAGGTACTGTTTTGATGTGGGCATACCAAGCTGACCGGAACATAAGAGTACACAGATACTGGAATAGGATGGAATAAAGTGTATATATTGCGATCAATCTTCAAGCTCTACACATTAAAGGCACATATAAAGTGATAGGAAAAGTGAGCTTGAAAAGCATTCTGACCCATTTATGAAGTAGAGTATATATTTAATTTGGAACAAGACTCTTTAAGCTATTCTTCTTTGTAATATTTAACATAAATAATTTATATAAATTATATAATTATAAACTATTTAATTGTTGATAATGTAGTATTAATAGTTTATAAGATACATATGACGTTAAATTCGTTACATAATAATTATTATCATAAAATATAGGTAATTCCTTTATCTATAATATTGAGAATGAAAATACATCATTAGTGAAAAAATCATAACGACACTTATAATATATTAGTACGACCCATGATTCTACATATATTATATATATCTCAACATAATTTCTTGTCTCTTGTACCACAATTTCTGTCTTTGTTACTTCATGACTAGTTATATTACCCTTATAAATATTATATATACTCGGATAGCACGGGAAAGAGAAACCTTCACAGTGAATTATAAGGAACATTGAATATAAAACTCCTTTCTTAGTATAGTTAGAAGCTTATATACACCTGCATGTTTATCTATAGTGCTTATAAATATTTAGTAATAATTATAATCTGAATATAACAGTGACATAATATAACTCATTTATTAAGTAACTAATATTCTTACGTTCGTAAGCATAGTATAAATGCAATAATATATATCAGGTGAAATCGGGACTTATTTAAATATACTTAGACTCTTGAGTTTATTTACTGACATATAATGATTTTTATAATAATCATCTACATGTGTGAACAGAGGAGATGTCGTTACAGTTTGATATATGAGAGAGAATACTAATATATCTGATATAATATACTATACGGCAGTAATTTTTTATAAATAAAATATCAAAATTGTTCCTTTACCGATACTATATATCCTAGTCAGTACAATAACATATATATTACGATTAATATTACTACTCAATAGTATTAGATAATAATAAAAATATCTTATATATATTATACTATATATTAATTATAAATATATATATATAATATAATAAAATTATATATATATATAATAATTAAGTATATAATATAATATAATATAATTATATATATTATATGATATATATTATTATATATATATAATATATATAATATAATATATATATTATAATTAATTAATATATATTATATATATTAATTAATATATATATAATATATTATATATTAATAATATATATATGATATATATATATTAATATATATATATATATATATATATTATTAATTATATATTAATTAATATTATATATATATATATATATATAATAATATAATATTATTATAATATAATATATATATATATATTATATATTAATAATATAAATATATATATATATTATATACATATACAGGGGTACAATTATTTAACATGCATATATATATATCACTAATGTGACAACTTACATTAATGTTTATATGTAGATATCATTAAAAGAAAGGATATTTGAGTTCGTTCGGAGTTTAACCATATGCTAAAATTTTGCAGAAAGACTTGTGAGAACACGCCTTCATAAATATGCAGCAGACACCTCTGCGTGTAAGTCCCTCCTGGGTCTAACAAATATCTTGGAATAAAGACTAAGGTCTAAGCCCGAGTAATAATTTTAGAACATCAGCACCTCTTTCAACATCAGGAACTTGTTTTCTCTCACTTCGTGAGTATACCAGAGAGAAGTCTGGTGCTAACTCGGGAATATGTGTTTAAATCTCGTTTAATCTGTAATCGGTTAACCGTATAGTCATAATTACCCCTTCTTAACCAGAAATCTCATAGTAAGCGTCAGGCGACGATAGGATGAGGTTATGATTAGTACTCTTTATAATGTCCTTTGAGATTTTTAAAGTTAACAGAATGAGTGCGGACAGTCACTATGTCATCCAAATTGCAAGTTTTTTAATTTAATATGAAAAAATTATATTATATAATATTAATATATATATATAGTTATATTATATATATATATTATAATATATATATATATATATATAATATTATATATATATATATATATATATATATATACACCACTCAGTCAAAAATAACGCACCAATAGGGTAAATGTCACTTGCAGGAACGAATCGATAGAAGGCCCTTAACACCAATTAAACCCCACCCCCAGACAGACCGGATAGCATCAGTTGGGGCCTATGTAACCACCCCGCAGAGAATTTGCTGCTAAATTGGCGGTCGTCCACCGCGATAAATTTAGGAAACCATAAACCACGTAACTAGACCTTGGAGAGGTGTCATATTACTTTTTATGAAGTAACTGATAGAGCGCGCTAATTTACAGAATTGCAGTAGTGAGAAGCGCGGAGGGATTGCATTATGAACACAGATAATTCCAGTAATCGTGAGAGTTAAACTTCGCGCTCTTCTCTATGTATTTTGTACCTTAAAAGAGGAAAGTTACGTCAACTTATCAAGAGATCAGTGCTATATAAGTATAGTCATTCGTGAATCCTATTCCAACACTACAGAACGTTTAAAAGAGAAAGACTAAACGTTCAACTCTTCTCGGGAGAAACTCTGCTTGTTGTATTTTGACCCGTAGTATTTTTTTTGCGCTCTCTTAAAGTGTTGGTGTTTGATAAAACAACAAAACTCGGATTTGTCTGGCGAACAGTGTGCGCTTTGCTCTTCGAGGACTAATTTTTTTGAAAATTTTGTGCTGCGCCTTTCCTCGCGCTGCTAGGCGAGCGAAGATACCTCTTTCCTGACTCTTTGCGCTTGGCGTATCGCTCCTCAGTCTTGTGTAAGAAACAAATTGTTCGCGGCCCGAGTGGCCCACGACATCCGCTTAAATATAGTTAAAGTAACCTCTAGATTATACGTCTGCTGAGTAATATATATTAAGCATTATCGAGATATATAGTCAACCCTATATATCATCGCACGACTCAATCTGCTAGATTACAGCTGGCGTGGATAATATAGTATACTAACTAACCATGATGATGAGGTAATTATATAATGACTAAATTACAGTGCATATATGAGAGCGTTTGACGGGCCTTGTCGGACATAATTTACCTCTCAGTGAGTCCCTCACGTATGGAAATATCATGCCAATAGTTATCCACCTTCTAACACAATCGCACATCGTCGGGCATATCGCGTGCTGACTGGCATATTTATATATGTCCTCAGTAGAATACTATATTATATAATACCCATTGAACGCTTTGCTCAGGATTATCGTTATGTATGGACGAATGGATAGCTCTTTTACGGACGAGTTATAATATTTATCTAGTTATATATTATGTTATTACTGTAACTATGCCTATTGAACAGGTATGTGCTTGATGCTATATATATATATATTATATATACAGTATTATATATACTATTATATATATAATTCATACGACCGACCGACTGAGAGTAGTAGTTTCGTGATCAGTCAATTAACAATGTGCGCAAGGTGCCGCCGTATTGGATATAGGTGGGTCGGTGTATTAGTGATTATATATATATTATAATATATATATATTATATATATATATATATTATAATATATATTTATATTATATATATATCTAGGTTATATGATATTATATATATATAGGCATCGTCCTTTATCGGTGAACTCACAACGGATAGTTTAGACTACATCTTCATTTGTAAGGTCAATCACTGTATATCTAAGCCTTACTTAAATAGGTATATCACAGACGCCTTAACTTTCGAAGCTAATATATGTCGTGCACAGAAATATTATCAATGAGGGCATTCACCATCACTCGTGGACCTTCATGATGTGCTTCACCTAAAAATTAGCCCATGAGACTATGTAGAAAGCTCTCCTAACTCCAGTGATATATATATACTATACCATGTTGATGTGATAACGACTTAACCTTAGGACTAAGTTAGTCTAAATTACTATAGGTATACTATACTCGATTGGATATTATTGTGGCCAGCTAATATTAATAAGTTATTACCGTAGGATACTATACTCAATCCACCAATATAACAATTTGTATGGTGATATTAAATATCTATAGCAACGTCATGGAGATATATCCGACAGCGCTAAACTACCCCTGCACAACGTATGGTATTCCCATCGGACTCTGATCAGGACTAATAGGTCGCTGAGCTCTGTAGGAAATATATGCGATGCTTTAATGTGAGAATAGATATCATAATATTTAAACTGTTCCAAGACATATTTGCTATACATCATTATCTCTATATAGAAGTAGTGAGTCATAGCTTACAGGACTAGTATGATGATACTCATAGAGCGTACTCAATCATCCTGATGCTACAGTATAAGTAGGGTTCATTACATTGGTTAATTTATTGAGAGATCCGGCGTACGAAACTCCCTCGCCAATCTGTCGTAAGTTCGCCGTATCATTACGCAATATTTGTTTATGTATATTATTGAGTTTTATTTAATAATTATTATTTGTATTTTATTATTTAAAATTAAATAAAAGTTACACCTCTAACGGGTAAGTTATAAGCAACTTTTCTAAGTAGAGGGGAACTTCTGTAATAATTTCTATCCATTTAAGGTGATCTCACGGACTAGGGATCGTGAACTCGCGCCCTTATGTCATTAATGCGGACTCTGTCGTATATTTAACCGATATTTGATATATGGTACCACGGTTAGCGCGAGCTTTCCGAACCCTAGCCTGCATGTAAGATCCTACTCATTGTAGCTATATGCAGCTTGCCTCACACTCTATCAACCTACGGTTCTGGGTAGGAATCCACCATGTTAACTTCAATTGTCCAATATAAATATATACTTATATATATTCATATAATATAGTATCATATATATATATAATATATATTATATATATATATAATATATATATATATATTATATATATATAAATTAATATATAATATTTATTATGAATATATTGTACTTATTATTATATAATATATACCATTAATTATAATAGTTAATATTAAATTGGGTATCATATATTTAAATATATATATATAACTTATTCATAATGGTGAAAAAAAAGATTATCTTGTTATCTCGTAAATCGAATCTAATACAAATTAAAATCGAATAATAAATAATAATTATTTTATATGAAAATACGTTAAATTAATATATAGTGATATATGTACCGGTTAACGGATATATGTAGGTGAGGTAAATATTTTATAAATTCATATATGAGTTTATATAATAGTATTACCGTTTACTATTCTTTTCAGATAAATTAACTGAGAATAAGCGTAAAATGAGTTAACCTCGAAAAAAATTACCTATAGGTTCCATAATACGGAATATGAACGACTCGATTAAATCAGCGCAATTTCAGTTATAATGTGCCCCTCACCTTTAGGTATGAAGAAATTTTTTTTCTAAATATTATTATTAATAAATTACATTACATGAGCTTTCGGTTGAATCGTGACCTTCTTTCGGTACCTTCTTTGATAATCATATGTAATATATATATTATATATTATGTGCATGCAATGACAAAAATATTTAAATTAAATTAAAATCAAATTAATCTATTATAGTATCACAAATATTTTTGTTTTTTAGATTTTTAAGAAAGGCTGAGAAGTTTAAATATTGTATGTATATTATTTAAAAATATATATAGTTGCACATTCTTAATTTAAGTATATTTAGTGATTTATTGATGTATGTAAAATATTTAATTAGTAGTTATATATGGTATGCAAATGTGAGACTCTACGGTGAAGAGTTATTTCATCATAGGTATGTATGTTACTCATAATTAGTATTATTAGAGTCAGTACCTACTCCCGAAATGCAACGATGCCAATATTGATAGCTCAATTAAAATATTAAAGTGGTTTTGAGTGAGTAGGCAGACTACAGGATGAGATAGATAATAAGGTAATGGTTACAGTAGAGATTCTAGGTATGACTTCTGGTTTTTTTTATATGCACTGGACAATATTAAAAAAAAAAAAAAAAATAACGTCTTTTATGTTTTTGGAGTACTGCTACATATGCATGTCATCAGTAATTGGTGAGAGATCAGAGTTTGAGGATTCTTAACGTCTATGTATGAGTGTCTCTGACTATTACTCATTGTGTGAGAGCGAGAATTACTGTGAGAGAATGTATCCACGTCGTGCTTCGTATAGATGTCGCGTGGAAAGGATTGTTTGTGTCGATGAATGTTGTTCTGTAGAATTATTTTTTTTGATATGAGCGTGAAAAGAGATGATCACCATAGTTTGGAGGGTGAGAGACCAAGAAGAGGTTATGGATAGTGTCAACAGGGTAGTATATGTGTGTGTTTGCTCGGCCCCTATCTCACGAAACGTGATTAAATGCGCGGGAAGTGGGTGAGAATGACTTTCGTGCACCCCTCCTCTGTCTCCTGTCCGTTCGGCCGCGTCATACGATAGACTCCCGCATAAAAAAAGAGAAATAAGAGTCAATGACATAGGATGGTAACCATGTTGTGCTTCTGCTTCATGATAGCATTAGAGTTTTAATAGATAAAAAAAAAATACAATAATTTTCTGTAAGCATCTCGCTCGTTCTGACGTTAAAGCAGTAGATTTTAAACTCGACTCATATCAATGGCAAGGTTAGAAGGAGTGATCGTATACGGCCCCTTGTGCCGAAAGCCCACCATAAAAGAGGATATTAATTCTTTCAATGATTTTAATGGATGGAAGTTAGTTGTGGAGTAGACAGATTATTGAAGGTCTCTGATAGATAAGAGAGGGAAAGAATATAAACCGATGTTTAGATTGTGTTTTGGTGAAAGTGTGTCATGAATGAAAGATAGACCCATAGATCTTGTAGATAAATAGCTGAAAAGTAAATGTAGTCTCTAGTATTTGTCCTGTTTTGCTGTAGAATACAGGGAATTAATAGTTTTTTAAAATGTTCGTGTTGTGGAGATCAGGAAGAGAATGGCTTCAGGTGTCGAAGAGGGAACTGGGGGCACAAGTAGGTGTTGTTTTTGGAAAGTTCTATTGTTAAATTATTATAGTTTTGAGCATGTTTATTTATTTCTCTACTCATGATGTCAAGTAAATTGAAAAATATAATTCTTTAATACATAATAGATGATAAATAGATAATCTGTAAATAAATAATTAATTCTAACAAATAATGACACTTTATAAATAACTATGAATTTAAAGGATTTTCAGTATAGATGAAGCAGCTTAGATGCTAGATAATTCGAATTATGAGTTCATAAATATTAGTTAAGTCATTAAGTTATGAGATATTGAGATATATGGGTAAAACGCCAATGCTACCCTCCCTACCTCTTACTGACGTAAGCTAATACCCTTTCGTGTTTCATAGATAGACTTAACATATCCATATCTATAAGCGTTGATTTTGATGCTGTGTCCGTATTTTTCTCCTCCTAGATAGTTTTTTGATTCTGTTTCCGTATGATTTTCTCCTAGATAAATCAGAATTTCCATAACAGTTCAACCATTGTGGTGCGAGATAGTGTGTTAACGGTTACAAGATCTGTATTATCTGTATTATATAAAGATCTGCTCTTTAGTGGCAAGCTTCTGGCATAATTCAGCAAGCTTGGCACTAAAGAATTCTCTTTAAATTAAACTTTACTTAACTTCACTTATCTCTGAATCTTTAGAAATTTTTTGAACTTCCGAAACTTTTTTCAGAAAAATATTACACTGATTCATAATCTCGATCTTTACTTATTAAAAAATATATAATTATATAGGCATAACATGTATACTAATTTTTTTTACTGTGATCCCTATTCATTATTCTCTTTACGTACAAATAAATATATATATATCACTATCTAATATGACGTGGGAGTGTATATAAAGCAGTATAATAAGGCTAAGAAGTCTTTAAAGTCTCAAAATATAGACCTCCATATCCCCGTAGTTACCTTTCCGTAACATTGAACGCCAGCAGTCCCTCCTACATGGTCTCAATAAAAGGGGGTTGTAACTAAATTATATGCTGTATACTCTATAAAATTTTGTAGTATTTGTGTTAATGTAAAGCTACAATCATTAACTATTACGTATCTCAATAGGATATTATCTCCACATTATGTCTAGTATAGAGAGCGAATGCGCGGTATTCCTTGCTATCGAACAGATTGAGAGATGAATACCGTTAACAGTGATTATGTGATTCAGAACAACTACTGCATCATTGCAAAAATTTCATTTCGCTACGCTCCAGAAAGAGGGTGGCTGTGGAGGTCACAAGGCACACGCCCGACGAAGAAGAAAGAGAGAACGTGAGAAGAGAAGAAGAGATAAGTCTGGTAGAAGGTTGAATTTATATTGAGCTCAGACACTAAGAAAAAAGAAATTGACGATATAGAGATTTATGTGTATATAGGCATATGATATAATTATTAAATCTCAGATGTGAATAGTGACATTGAAGGACGTCAGTAGCAGGATTTAAGCCGAATTGGCGCAAGGAAATTAGCACTCTCGAAAGCTAATTTCATGAACTCGAAGAACATAGCTCAGATCAAAGACGTACAGAGAACGGCCGGCCGTCGGAGCTGGAGCCAAGCCAGGAGTTCTTGGTGTTGTGACTGGTAGCATTCTGTGTATACATTATAAGAGCAGTTGATTTTTCTGTTCAATCCATTCCTGAGAAGCACGCGTGACTAAAAACAGAAAGATGAAACCTACAGATATCTTGACGGAACATTCCTTTACGTTTGGGTGTATCTCATGTTTTTTTCATATGATGTGTATGCTTAATATGTGCTGAACACATATATGGTGTATACAGACGAGACTTGTGCAGAAAGCCCTAATTAATGTGTTTGAAAAATGTCTCGTAAAGTCAGAACCAATGTAAAATCTACGAATAGACGATCGCACAGCGTACTCGCTGTCATGCCTCTTTCTAAGATAAACTGTCATGTCATATTATTGGTTCATAACAACTCTCTAAATCCGCTCTCATAACTCCGTCTTAAGATTTATAAACACTTTAAGAAAAAAGTAGAATCATTATAAATTTATTCCAACATATAAGTCTTTAGAGAGATTCAAAAGTCTCTCATATGAAAATAATAAAAAATGAATACAATAGAGAAAGTGGCTACAGAGTGAGAAAGAGACTCGTATGAGCGAGATAGAAGAACTAAAGAGGTATATATAATATCTCATAAATATACCTGTTATCTCAAAATAGTGATCATT
Source organism: Trachelipus rathkii (assembly GCA_015478945.1). Classification (NCBI taxonomy): domain Eukaryota; kingdom Metazoa; phylum Arthropoda; class Malacostraca; order Isopoda; family Trachelipodidae; genus Trachelipus; species Trachelipus rathkii. Next base: position 7,638 of record JABUQX010007411.1, on the reverse strand, counting down.
CTAACCTAGATATATCAAACTCAACTCAGTAGTGATTTATACTCTGAGGTTATATACATATCATTAATTAACTGCAATCAATACTACAAAATAGCTCATACAATATTAAACAACATTAAAAACTCAAGAGAATTATTACCTCGCAGTAGGTTAAATCTACGTACCTTATTTACCTGCAAGTATTTCATTCCTATACGCTCATGATGAAATAAATAAATTGATTATTACTTATTCATCTACACTACCATGATTTTCGTTAATAATAATAATTTATATTCATTTTTATAACTTTAATATATATAAATAACAATATATTTATAATCTCTCTTACCCCGCCAACCAATCTAAACAGTCAATTTATAAATTTGTGAGTTTATTAATATATAGAATGATATATTATCGCAAAGGCGACTTAATTTAGTTAAAACTTATATTTTATACTCTTAATATAACCACAGCATCACTTCAAAACATCTACTACAATTCACACTATCACACACACACAAATTCATCCTGACTCTTATATTTCCATTGCAGATGACCACTGTTCATTCTTTATATTTATTAATAATCGTTAGTTTTATATTATTATCCTGTTTAATAATTTCAATAGATTTTGATTTCCTTGCATATGTGAAAAACTAATAGTCTTGTTAGAAATTAGTATCATACAAACAATGAAAAAGCTAATAATCATGTTAGAAATTATTCCATTGAAAACAGAGAGAATACTAATATTCTTGATAGAAATTATTATAATGAAAACAAAGAGAAAACTAATAGTCGTGCTAGAAATTATTATCATACAAACAAACGTTACTTCATCATAGTACTTATACTCTATGCGTTGTGAACTAAGTGTCGCGAGTAGATCCCTATAGTATATTAGTCAAGCTCCTCTTATAAGAATAATATTATTATTTTCTGCTATATATGTAAAATTCTCAGAAAAATATATTTTATGAAGTATATAATAATAGATAATAATATATTTTATATATGGAAATTTATTTATCATAATTATACTATAAGTGATGATACCTAAATCATATAGTAAGTATAAACTAATTACTCATATTATAATAAAGTATTATTATTATGACTAATATATATATATATATATATAGCGTATTAATAGTATACTGTAAACTGTATAGGTATTACTTAATATCTATATCTTAATATAGTTATACTATATTATAATATATATATATACTATATATAATATACCATAACATATATTGCTTTGTATTTCAAAGTAATCACTGATTCATTGGATTATTGTAATGTTAAATAGATTGTGTATTTTTATTTACATAGTAATATGACAAAATAAATAAAGCTGTATCTCGAATTCGCAGTAAGTGTAGTAAAAATTCTTCGCATTATAAACTTATACTTTTCTTCAATTTCAGTAATTCTCTTGATATATGGTTATTATAATGATTTCAAGGTAAGGTGAGATTTTTTATACTTCTCTCATTAGATTTAAGTTATAGTGTAGACTTCAGACTGTTAACTATAATTCGTAAGGGTGAACCCGTAGTCAGTATAGGTAGTGATAGTAGGGGGTGAACTTGAACACTCCTCACCTTAAAATCTTTGCGATAAATTAAAATATTTATATTAGAACTATTATATATATATATATATGTTTTGCCCCCTTAAAATATTTTTAAAGAGAGAGAGAGAGATGAGAGAGAGAATGAGGATATAGAAAGCTACTACAAACTAGACTACATGAAAAATTCATAGCGTGACATAACATACATATAATCTCCATCGAATCTTAAATGCATACTAGAGCTACATACTATCTTACTCATTCCTAATAACCATCATAACACTGCGATTAGTTACTTAATGCCACTTTATATTATTATTTACCTCTCAAGATTACGTTTTTCAACTGCTCTCTTATACGTGCCTCCATCTATGTCTCTTAAAAGTCAACTAACTTTGGCTCTTCATACAGACTGGATTCTGCACCGCTAATATATATCTACGGCTCCTCTAGAAATCCTATCTGAATATACAGAATAATCTACTATCAGAGACATTGGCTCGCTAGGCAAAGCTGTAATCAAATAGTCCGGAACAGAGCAACAACACGCGAGTAACCCGTTAGGCATATATATCACATCTCGACCAGAACAACAGCACCCTCTAAAAAAGACCCAATTGCAGAAAATAAAAAGAAATATTACCAGCCAATATTCTAGCGAGACAAACACCCACTCTTCTATTATCTTAACAACAACATATTATTATCTATTATTTTTAACAACAACTACTAACTCAACAACAAACAACAACAACAACAACTCAAACAACAACAACAACGCCATATACCATTCACCATACAATGAACTCTATGCTTATATATATATTAATACATATATTATTTCATTTATAATTATTTAATACTCAATATATATATATCTTACTCATATTACTGACTTCTTAAAACTAATATCATTATGAAGATTATTAATATTATTAATATAATTATTATTATTTATAATATTATTATTAATTATTTAATTTATATATTTATATTAATTAATTTAATTTATTATTATTATTTATTATAGTGAGGGGATCACTTATAAATAAATACTTTATTATTTTCTCATTTGTTAACCTCTTTCTCCGTATTTCATGATATTTATATCCTCTGATAATTATATTATTATTTTATCACGTAATTACCGTTATATTATTTTATTGCTCCTCCGTTAATTATAATTTATTTTAATTTTATATTATCATTCTGTAAATTATTGTGTTACAATTACTAATGTCTAGCATTTGTTTTTTATCTTGATATAATATTATTATATATTATTATATTATTATTAAATTAATATATTATTTAATTTATTTAATTAATTATATTATTATTAATTATTATTTACTATTTATATTAATTATTTAATTTAATTTTAATTTATATATATATTATTAATTAGTATTTTATTATTATTATATTAATTTTAATAATTATTTATATAATAATTAATATTATTAATTATATTATAATATTATTATTATTATTATTTTATTAATATTTATATGTAATTAATATATATTATTATTAATATATTTTTATTCATTACTTATTATATATTATATTTAGTCCTTATCTAGATAGATTAGTGCTACTCTAATATATTTATATATGATCTTCAATATAAACATAACTCATACATACTTTACCGTTGGATTAAGGATTTATTATTATTATTATTAATACTTGATTCTGTGCGTGTTATGTCTAGGAGTATCTAATAGTGTGTGTAATAGATGCGTGGAGTATATTTTAGTATAAAATAATAAATAAAAAAAAAAAAAAAATAAAATATATATATATTGTAGTTTAAATATTTAATAATTATTATATAATTATAATATAGTGAGATGTTTGAATAATGACCTATTTAGGACCTTTTTTATACGGTTACTCATAGTTAAAATTAAAATAGACTATCTAACTAAATATTGTGAGTTTTTATTTTTTAACTAAAGTATACCCCAAAAGGTATATATATATAATATTTAATACCGCTACCGATTGAGTTACATGGTGAGTTTTTCTTATGGAGCATTTTGCCTATATCTACGTGAGGTAAAGATTCTTTTTGTAGAACTACGGGGTAGGATAATTTCCCCCCCTCCGGGGTAAGGGTCTCCGGAACCTCCCTCAGCTCTATTATATATTAGTGATATATATATATTGTGTGGGTTATATATATATATATATGTCATGCACGTGAGTATATATGGGTCCTCCGTACCCTCTACTCCTACTTAATCGGGGTATTGGATAAACGTCCTCACTCCCTCATATGGTTATACCCCGTACGGCTCTGAAGTTCCTCCATACATTTGTCACGTGTATGCTCAACACCTTTACAAATAATAATTTATAATTATATATATATAATATATATTATATTATATATATAATATATATATATATATATATATATATATATATATATTATATATATATATTATAATATATAATATATAATATATATATATATAATATATTAATATTATAATACTATATTATTATAACTTTCGTTTTAAACTCTAATCTCTTCATTCTCAATTTTATTAATATATCCTATTAATTTGTTTTATTTTATTTTTTATTTTTGTTTTTTTATATATTTATTTACATTATCCTAACTCATAAATAAAAGATCTTGACCACCATTTAATAGTATACATATATATATACGTTGTGTGTGTCAAAAATTTAAAAACAATTTCTATAAACTGTTAGGTTTTATTCTACTAAGTGCAATCTAATAATAAGTATGTTACTACTCTTGAATACTGTTTCTCGTTATTACTACAAAGAAATATATCATAATATAAATAAGATAGTAGCTATCTATAGAGTTGTAAGGTAAATTCTATATTTATGTGAGCGAAAACAAACAGATCAACATCACACTCATTGAGAGAATAAAAAAAACAGATTAATAACAACCTAAAACTTTCAGAACACCGGACTCTTTCTGTGACACTAGCAACAAGACAGGTTCCATTTAATCAACAATACCACAATAAATTAGGGACACTTATTGCTTTCATTGAACACTATCTAACTATCCATATCAGCCATTACTTTCACATTTCAAATCTTGTACTTATCAGACTATGATTACATTAATCTCATAGACCATTTAAAATAATCATTGTATTTCTACAAGAAGAACTACAAAGATCAAACATCAGTTGATTCATGTATTATGCTATTAGTGCTCCAATGCTATATCCAGTTATTAATATTTCTTCATTATAATATGAATTATTATAAATTTGAATTGTTAATATTCAAAATTATAATTATTTTACTATAATCATTAAAAATATAGAATATACCAAAAGAATTCTTTATCTATAAATAATATGCATACATCTGAATATTCAATGATGGGGATGTGTAACATTTTATTTTTTATTCTTAGATTGATATAAATTCGCATATGAATAATCTTTAGAATCCATTAATAATTATTTATTATTTAATATCTATTGTAAATTCTTGCTTAACCCTCATAATTATTTTATTATTTATTATATATAATTTATATTAATTATTATTTATTATTAATTTAATTATTTATTATTATTATATATATTATTAATATATTATTATTATTATATTATTATTTATATATAATTATTATATTTTGTAATTATTATATTATTATTTATATAGTATTATATTTTTAATTTTCATTACGTAATTATTATCGTGATTTAATTATAAATTAATTTATATTCTATGCCATTCTCTTATAATAATATATAGGGTATTAATGAAGGGATTTTATCCCTAACATTTATTGTATACATTATAAATATTCATGATGCGTAAAGTGCTATAGTATTTAGTAATATATAAATTAAAATTCACATCCACCATCAATATATATCGATCTCTCGATGTGTATCCCCTATTTGAATTATATTTATTGGAATGTAACAATATACTTCCAGAAACTTCTATAATTATCTTATAATTTATATAGTATATAATTACCATTGCCTAATGTTTTTTGACTTTGTCGCTGGTGAGATAAGAAAGATCTTATTCTTATATGCAATAAAACAGCTGAATAAAAACTTTGTCAGACATATGTAATTAAAAATAGTAAAAAGCTTATTCATTTAAAATAGGACATTAAAATTCTTTTTTATCATTATATAACAACTAATTAAGTAGTTACAATAAATACCTACAACCCCTATGGAAGTTTATTATCTTTTTTTAACATTTTACAATTACTCCAACTTCCACCAAGTTACAACCCAACCATAACTAATGCACCATAATATAAATCGTTAATATAATTTTAATCTAAACCCTCTTTAAGGTTTGCAAGTAAATTACAAGGCACTCTAGGATTAAATATTGACCAATTTCCTTTTTTATTTTCCCAGTCACCTCTAATTATCCAATTCGGGACTAGTATTGAAAACTAGCACTCCTCAACATTCTCAAGAGATGAAAAAATTGTTTGAACTTGAAACATAATTCGTCTAAAAAAAAACTTCCTACCAAAAACATGCCCAGTAAGTTATCTAAATGGTTTTGAAATGTATTTAACCTGAAATCTTGTGACATTAATTCATAGTTAACCATTGCTTTGAAAAATCTTCATAAGAAATCGGAGTTGCGTGAGCAGTTACGTCTCAAACAACCATGTGTGCATTGCTAATTTGACATTAGCATGATTGACCCAGAGTGCAAAGAGTTCACAAATGCAATAAGACGATTATGTAATGTAGCAACAGTAGAAAGTTGAAAGTTACATATCTTTAACAACATCTAGTCATAAGTGAACGATAGAATGGGCGCATATGTCAAACCATGAGAAGTACAAAGCTACAGAAATATTTGAGAGAAATGAAGAATGATGATGAAAATCAATAGGTATCATCGTAATATACAACTGAATTCCTCAAGCTATCAAAATCATATAAAGAATCAATAAATGGATTACCTTAACTTAATCAAAATTCAAAGTCTATTAGATCATTCTTTCTTTAGTGAATAATTCTTTATCATATAAATAGTTATGATTGTATTAAATCTACTAAGTAATTGTAAATTTTCTACTCCTCTCACTACCTAACTAATGTTTTGTTTAAGTTGTGATTTTTTAAAGTCATACTATTCCAAAAGCCAATAGGCTGACTACTGTTATGCCCAAAACCTAGTAGAAATGATAGCGACTTGCGGAGCAACTACAAAGGAGTCCAGTTCCAATGTTAATGTAGTTTACCTGTTTTAATTGTTACGTTATATTGCTATCAATAATAGTGTTCAGTCTTGATTGTATTTAACGAAAATGTACATTATAATGGGCGTTCATAGATTAGCAAACTTGAATGTTGTATATTTGTTAATAAGTACATCACATAAATTGGAATCCTAATATAGTCTCTTCCATGGTTTTAAATTTTCTTGTGTATATAGGGGGGGGGACTTAAAAAAAGGTTAAACAAAAAATGTTTAATTAACTAACTTTGTTCACTTGTTAGTTTAGAATTGTTTTTTAGTCAAAGTACATCCTTTCGCTCAGCACAGCGTGGCGTGTCTCATACACCCACGTGAGCGCGTGATAATAATGCAACTCTACTCCTCTCTGTCAGCTACATTGTGTTGCATAATTTTTTTTTATTTCGTTTCTCTACTGTAATCATGTATATACTTCAAGTTGTTATAGATGTTCATTACAAAATCGAGTTTCATGTCTTTTAACACACTTAATATTTTCCTATTGTTTTTCATCTTCTGACAGTCCTTAAGTTCACATACTCAATGCTGTAACCTTTTGTTGGCAAAGAAAGCAATTTAAAGCAACTCACAAATTTGAGTACGCGTCAAACTAGCGGGATGATCCCCAGCAAAACCATGAGAATCCAAGCACAATAACTATCCCACGCACTTATCTACAGTGGGCTAACTTCATATATCCTATTACTAGAAATCACGATATACACCCATAACACTAAATGTTATATATATCTATTATACTATATATATATAAGTATAATATATATATACGTATACTACTACTACTCGTATTATCATAATAATTAACTAATTAT
>JABUQX010007410.1:15000-27500 GCA_015478945.1 Trachelipus rathkii | reverse complement strand
CCCCGGTCTCCACCGAAAGCTCCAGGGAAACTCGAAGTGAGTTTGGGAACGGTACCACCGTCCAATAAACAGAACCTAGGTCTCCACCAAAGGAACTGCCGCCGAACCGGTCTCCACCGAATCCGACTGGGGATGAGCTAAAGGCTCGTTCGACGGTACCACTGTCTTAGAGGGGGCCACCTGCGGTCTCCACCGAACAGATGGGTTCGAACCCCGGTCTCCACCGAAAGGCTCTAGGGAAACTCGAAGTGAGTTTGGGTACCACCGTCCAATAAACAGAACCTAGGTCTCCACCAAAGGAACTGCCGCCGAACCGGTCTCCACCGAATCCGACTGGGGATGAGCTAAAGGCTCGTTCGACGGTACCACCGTCTTAAAAGGGGCCCACCTGCGGTCTCCACCGAACAGATGGGTTCGAACCCCGGTCTCCACCGAAAGGTTCTAGGGAAACCCGAAGGTTTGGAACGGTACCACCGCTCAGTAAAAGCTCCGGTCCCACCGAGAGCTGGCGCTAACTTGGTATCCACCCAGTTAACTAAAGTAAGTTTTGGCTGAGAAACTATTGCTTCTCTAAGGTAGTTAGACTACAGTTGCCAGTGAGAAGAGCTAGAGATCCACTCCAGCTGCTTTCTTCTCCCAGTTCTAAAATCTAGTGCCTCATTTATTCGCTGAAGAAGTTTGAATAATTGATTTATTATCGATAGAGAAATATTTCGTAAATAATATTTATGTAATCAATCAGAATAAATTTAATATAATAAATCTTATTCATTCGTACCTTTTCATAAAATAGAGGGATAACTAATTTATCTTAATACTACAATTATTTACATATTCATATAAAGTTCATTAAAGAAAAATAAATAGCGTAATTCTAATACTTAAAATAATTTATATACATTTGTACTTACTTAATTAAAAGAAATAACTTATTAAACAACTTAATCTCAAATATATAAATAAATAAGCTTTAAATGGCTTTTAAATCTTCCTAATAAAAAATAAAAGATGGCGTCCAAAATATTTCATCGGCAAGTGTTTGAGTCAGAAAAGCAAAATACCTTAATATAAATAAATGACTTTTAGTAAAGAAAAATGCATTGATTTTAAGATCGTAATTCTGAGGAGCTCAATAAGTCTCAAAAGTAGTCTTTCCATTATACGATATTTGTATATACATTATCAAGCAATATTTCAATAATTGTCAAATGAAGACAAAATAAAATAAAACGTTTAATAATTGTGAACAAATGAAAATATAATAGCTATCCTAAAGGTCTTAAATTTAAGAGTAACTTTAATAATCTATTCTTTTATAAATAAGTTGGAATGAAAAACCGAAATTTTTACACTACCCCCTCTTTAAAATTTCAACTTCTTTAAGAAAAGAAGAGATTATTCTACATTTACTTAGACTAGTTTTGGTATAAGCAACATATTAAATCTATTTGAATTATATACATTTTGATAATGTAAGAACAAACTTTGGCAATGCAATATTTATCAAATCTTAAAATTATATTTACATATTTACAAAAATTCTTTAATCAGGAACGGGAGACTAATAAAAAAAAATTACATTAATACAAAAAAAAAATTACTACTTATTCTAATAACTTTCACAAATGGTCTTAAACTTCTCAACATTCCTGTCAACACATATTCTCTTTCGTTTCATTACTTAAATTCTTCTGTTCTCTTCATTACTTAAATTCCTCTGTTCTCTTAAAGGTTCTCAAAAAAACATTAATACCATGGATTTCTTTTCTAAAAACTATTCTCTTAAGACCTTTAATTAGTTCAATCATTATTCAACAGTAAAAAAAAACAATAAAAATATCTACTGTCCCGAAGTAGAATGCATGAGTTTAGGCCTAGCTCATCATTCTAGTTCTTTTCAGCGGCCTTACAATGGCGTTCCTAAAGAATCTAACCATTTTGGATTTAACCGGTAAGGATATTTTGACAAAAACTATGTCAACCGCAAGGCAAACCATAGAAGGCAACTTATTACGGCTCCTTCTATAAACCTCTGTTGCAACAGACAAAACTAAATTCAACATCTTCATATCTAAATCAACTGTTTATTCTAGAACCTTCATTACTTAAAGCTTAAACAACCTAAAAAGAGAACTTCAATATTCAACTTCTAAAATATTCCTTCATTACTTCATTAACTTATGGTCTTCGTAGTATCAACAAATTTTATCTCAAAATTCAATCAAAAATAATCATCATTTCCATAATTAAACCTACAATCAATCTCTCAGTAAAATCTCTCTATCTCTTCCTCAAATCTTTCTTTAACCTTCCATATGCAAACGAAATAAGTTAATTCTTTAATTCAAAAAAAAATCTTTAGAGGTTTTATCTTCATAAATAAACAAGTACGGGCTTATTACTTTTATAAATCACTTTCAACAACTAAACTTCTTTAATAAACTAAACAATAGTTTGCATACTTCTTTTAATTCCTGAAATGTATTACAACATAAAACTTAATCATCTTAGCATTTTACAAAAAAAATTTACTTTACATCGCTAAATAAACTTCTTAAGGGAATGAACGATAAAATACATAAAAAACACTTATACAACTATTCAAAGGGAAAGATATGTTAAATGTTCCTGATAAAGAGTATAAGAATATTTTACAGATTAAATATTGCCGTTCTTATCATTATCAACACCACTACTGTTCTTATCATTATCTCTACTGTTCTTATCGCCTTTATCAATATCAATATTGCCGTTACTACTATTATCAATTTTATTTAAATGTTTTTTATAAAGACTTAAAAAGGAAAAGCTATTTTCGGAGATTTTGATACTGTCGTCATTACTGTTAAATATTTTTAAGTGTTCTAAATAAAGATTTAAGAAGAAAAAACTATCAACATTATTATTATTATTACCACTACCGTCCTTACTATCATTAATATTACCGCTATAAATAATACCATTATCATCACTACAATCATTTGTATTGTTAATCTTACAATTATCATCTTTATCATTACTATTATTGTCATAAGCATTATGAATAATATAACTATCATTAATATTGTTATTGTTATTATCATCATCGCTATAATAAACATAGTTATCATTTTCGTAGCTTTTAATATTATAATCTTTACTGTTATTGTCAGCATTGTTACTATCCTTTTTATTACTAATATTATTGATAACTTTATTCTTTACATCATCATCATTACTGTTCTTGTTAGCATTACTACTATTATTTATCTGAGCTAATCTCTTTTTCTTACGTTTTCTTTTCCTACCTTGAAATGGTTCTGCTTCATTTAGGAAAACAAATTCTATATTTCTCTTATCGATATGGACAATTTTAAGCTGTCTTATGTGGCTATAAACTAATTCCTTTAATATAGTTTCATTTTTGTTAAGTTCATTAATAAGCTTACCATCATTATTTACTTTAACCATTATTACGATTTTTATTATTATTATTATTAATGCTTTTCTTTGAAAGGTCGATATTAATTTCTGATTCAGCAACATTTTTGTTTAATCAAGTTTAATGCAAATTTAACTATTGAAATTTATTATTAACGTTACTTAGTACTAATGACATTTATTATTCACTTCCTGTCACCTGTTTTAGCAAAGCTAATTACTGTGTACTTGTCTAGCCGCTATGCCACCAATGTAAAAAGACTATTAGTTAACAAGACAACTTCAGGTGACAGGATAAGAATAAACTCTTTATTAACAATGACTTTTATTTATATATTTCTTTAACACAAAATGGTAGCGTAATTATTTAAAGTATTCTAAGGTAGCGTAGTTACTTGAAGTAGGCGTGGTAGTTTCGGAGTAAGCGTGTTAGGTCCTAATACACATGTTATCATCTACTGCAAGGGAATGGTTTAGTCAGTTGACGGTACCACCGTCCAATAAACAGAACCTAGGTCTCCACCAAAGGAACTGCCGCCGAACCGGTCTCCACCGAATCCGACTGGGATGAGCTAAAGGCTCGGTCGACGGTACCACCGTCTTAAAAGGGGCCCCACCTGCGGTCTCCACCGAACAGATGGGTTCGAACCCCGGTCTCCACCGAAAGGCTCTAGGGAAACTCGAAGTGAGTTTGGGAACGGTACCACCGTTCAATAAACAGAGCCTCGGTCACCACCGAAAGCACTGCCGCCGAATCGGTCACCACCGAATCCGACTGGGGATGAGTGAGTCAATCGACAGTACCACCGTCTTAAAAGGGGCCCACCTGCGGTCTCCACCGAACAGATGGGTTCGAACCCCGGTCTCCACCGAAAGGTTCTAGGGAAACCCGAAGGTTTGGGAACGGTACCACCGCTCAGTAAAAGCTCCGGTCCCACCGAGAGCTGGCGCTAACTTGGTATCCACCCAGTTAGCTAAAGTAAGGTTTGGCTGAGAAACTAATGCTTCTCTAAAGTAGTTAGACTACAGTTGCCAGTGAGAAGAGCTAGAGATCCACTCCAGCTGCTTTCTTCTCCCCGTTCTAAAATCTAGTGCCTCATTTATTCGCTGAAGAAGTTTGAATAATTGATTTATTATCGATAGAGAAATATTTCGTAAATAATATTTATGTAATCAATCAGAATAAATTTAATATAATAAATCTTATTCATTCGTACCTTTTCATAAAATAGAGGGATAACTAATTTATCTTAATACTACAATTATTTACATATTCATATAAAGTTCATTAAAGAAAAATAAATAGCGTAATTCTAATACTTAAAATAATCTATATGCATTTACTTAATTAGCGGAAATAACTTATTAAACAAACTTATTATACTCAAATATATAAATAAATAAGCATTAAATGGCTTTAAATCTTCCTAATAAAAAATAAAAGATGGCGTCCAAAATATTTCATCGGCAAGTGTTTGAGTCAGAAAAGCAAAATACCTTAATATAAATAAATGACTTTTAGTAAAGAAAAATGCATTGATTTTAAGATCGTAATTCTGAGGAGCTCAATAAGTCTCAAAAGTAGTCTTTCTATTATACGATATTTGTATATACATTATCAAGCAATATTTCAATAATTATCAAATGAAGACAAAATAAAATAAAACGTCTAATAATTGTGAACAAATGAAAATATAATAGTTATCCTAAAGGCCTTAAATTTAAGAGTAACTTTAATAATCTATTCTTTTATAAATAAGTTGGAATGAAAAACCGAAATTTTTACACTACCCCCTCTTTAAAATTTCAACTTCTTTAAGAAAAGAAGAGATTATTCTACACTTACTTAGACTAGTTTTGGTATAAGCAACATATTAAATCTATTTGAAGTATATACATTTTTGATAATGTAAGAACAAACTTTGGCAATGCAATATTTATCAAATCTTAAAATTATATTTACATATTTACAAAAATTCTTTAATCAGGAACGGGAGACTAATAAAAAAAAATTACATTAATACAAAAAAAAATTACTACTTATTCTAATAACTTTCACAAATGGTCTTAACTTTCCAACATTCCTTTCAACACATATTCCTCTTTTGTTTCATTACCTAAATTCTTCTGTTCTCTTCATTACTTAAATTCCTCTGTTTTCTTAAAAGATTCTCAAAAAACATTAATACCATGGATTTCTTTTCTAAAAAAAACTATTCTCATAAGACCTTTAATTAGTTCAATCATTATTCAACAGTAAAAAAAAACAATAAAAAAAATCACCTGCCCCGAAGTAGAATGCATGAGTTTAGGCCTAGCTCATCATTCTAGTTCTTTTCAGCGGCCTTACAATGGCGTTCCCTAAAGAATCTAACCATTTTGGATTTAACCGGTAAGGATATTTTGACAAAAACTATGTCAACCGCAAGGCAAACCATAGAAGGCAACTTATTACGGCTCCTTCTATAAACCTCTGTTGCAACAGACAAAACTAAATTCAACATCTTCATATCTAAATCAACTGTTTATTCTAGAATCTTCATTACTTAAAGCTTAAACAACCTAAAAAGAGAACTTCAATATTCAACTTCTAAAATATTCCTTCATTACTTCATTAACTTATGGTCTTCGTAGTATCAACAAATTTTATCTCAAAATTCAATCAAAAATAATCATCATTTCCATAATTAAACCTACAATCAATCTCTCAGTAAAATCTCTCTATCTCTTCCTCAAATCTTTCTTTAACCTTCCATATGCAAACGAAATAAGTTAATTCTTTAATTCACAAAAAAAAAAAAAAAAATCTTTAAAGGTTTTATCATCATAAATAAACAAGTACGGGCTTATTACTTTTTATAAATCACTTTCAACAACTAAACTTCTTTAATAAACTAAACAATAGTTTGCATACTTCTTTTAATTCCTGAAATGTATTAAAACATAAAACTTAATCATCTTAGCATTTTACTTTACAACAATTTTTAACTTCTTAAGGGAATGATTAACAAAACACATAAAAACATTTATACACTATTCTTAAAATCAAAGGGGAAAGATATGTTAAATGTTCCTGAATAAAGAGTATAAGAATATTTACAGATTAAATATTGCCGTTCTTATCATTATCAACACCACTACTGTTCTTATCATTATCTCTACTGTTCTTATCGCCTTTATCAATATCAATATTGCCGTTACTACTATTATCAATTTTATTTAAATGTTTTTTATAAAGACTTAAAAAGGAAAAGCTATTTTCGGAGATTTTGATACTGTCGTCATTACTGTTAAATATTTTTAAGTGTTCTAAATAAAGATTTAAGAAGAAAAAACTATCAATATTATTATTATTATTACCACTACCGTCCTTACTATCATTAATATTACCGCTATAAATAATACCATTATCATCACTACAATCATTTGTATTGTTAATCTTACAATTATTATCCTTATCATTACTATTACTGTCATAAACATTATAAATAATATAACTATCATTAATATTGTTATTGTTATTATCATCATCGCTATAATAAACATAGTTATCATTTTCGTAGCTTTTAATATTATAATCTTTACTGTTATTGTCAGCATTGTTACTATCCTTTTTATTACTAATATTATTGATAACTTTATTCTTTACATCATCATCATTACTGTTCTTGTTAGCATTACTACTATTATTTATCTGAGCTAATCTCTTTTTCTTACGTTTTCTTTTCCTACCTTGAAATGGTTCTGTTTCATTTAGAAAAACAAATTCTATATTTCTCTTATCGATATGGACAATTTTAAGCTGTCTTATGTGGCTGTAAACTAATGCCTTTAGTAGAGTTTCATTTTTGTTAAGTTCATTAATAAGCTTACCATCATTATTTGCTTTAACCATTATTACGATTTTTATTATTATTATTATTAATACTTTTCTTTGAAAGGTCGATATTAATTTCTGATTCAGCAACATTTTTGTTTAAGCAAGTTTAATGCAAATTTAACTATTGAAATTTACTATTAACGTTATTTAGTACTAATGACATTTATTATTAACTTCCTGTCACCTGTTTTAGCAAAGCTAATTACTGTGTACTTGTCTAGCCGCTATGCCACCAATGTAAAAAGACTATTAGTTAACAAGACAACTTCAGGTGACAGGATAAGAATAAACTCTTTATTAACAATGACTTTTATTTATATATTTCTTTGACACAAAATGGTAGCGTAATTATTTAAAGGCAGTACATATAATTCTATGGTAGCGTAGTTACTTGAAGTAGGCGTGGTAGCTCGGAGTAAGCGTGTTAGGTCCTAATACACATGTTATCATCTACTGCAAGGGAATGGTTTAGTCAGTTGACGGTACCACCGTCCAATAAACAGAACCTAGGTCACCACCGAATCCGACTGGGGATGAGCTGAAGGTTCGATCGACGGTACTACCTTCTTAAAGGGGCCCATCTGTGATCACCACCAAACAGATGAGTTCGAACCCCGGTCACCACCGAAAGGCTCTAGGGAAACTCGAAGTGAGTTTGGGAACGGTACCACCGTCCAATAAACAGAACCTAGGTCTCCACCAAAGGAACTGCCGCCGAACCGGTCTCCACCGAATCCGACTGGGGATGAGCTAAAGGCTCGGTCGACGGTACCACCGTCTTAAAAGGGGCCCACCTGCGGTCTCCACCGAACAGATGGGTTCGAACCCCGGTCTCCACCGAAAGGTTCTAGGGAAACCCGAAGGTTTGGGAACGGTACCACCGCTCAGTAAAAGCTCCGGTCCCACCGAGAGCTGGCGCTAACTTGGTATCCACCCAGTTAACTAAAGTAGGTTTGGCTGAGAAACTATTGCTTCTCTAAGGTAGTTAGACTACAGTTGCCAGTGAGAAGAGCTAGAGATCCACTCCAGCTGCTTTCTTCTCCCCGTTCTAAAATCTAGTGCCTCATTTATTCGCTGAAGAAGTTTGAATAATTGATTTATTATCGATAGAGAAATATTTCGTAAATAATATTTATGTAATCAATCAGAATAAATTTAATATAATAAATCTTATTCATTCGTACCTTTTCATAAAATAGAGGGATAACTAATTTATCTTAATACTACAATTATTTACATATTCATATAAAGTTCCTTAAAGAAAATAAATAGCGTAATTCTAATACTTAAAATAATTTATATACATTTGTACTTACTTAATTAAAAGAAATAACTTATTAAACAAACTTAATATACTCAAATATATAAATAAATAAGCATTAAATGGCTTTTAAATCTTCCTAATAAAAAATAAAAGATGGCGTCCAAAATATTTCATCGGCAAGTGTTTGAGTCAGAAAAGCAAAATACCTTAATATAAATAAATGACTTTTAGTAAAGAAAAATGCATTGATTTTAAGATCGTAATTCTGAGGAGCTCAATAAGTCTCAAAAGTAGTCTTTCTATTATACGATATTTGTATATACATTATCAAGCAATATTTCAATAATTATCAAATGAAGACAAAATAAAATAAAACGCCTAATAATTGTGGACAAATGAAAATATAATAGCTATCCTAAAGGCCTTAAATTTAAGAGTAACTTTAATAATCTATTCTTTTATAAATAAGTTGGAATGAAAAACCGAAATTTTTACAATATATATATATATATATATATATATATATATATATATATATATATATATATATATATATATATATATATATATATATGTATATATATATATATATATATATATAAATATACATATATATATATATATTATTATATATATATATATATTATTATTATATATATTATGTTATTATATTATTATTATTAAGATAGTATAAACATATGTTATATTATGTTATATATTATTATATATTATATATATTTATTATATATATATATAAGATATATATAATATATATACTTATATATACTTATATATACATATATATATATATATATATATATATATATATATATATATATATGTTATTTTACAAAACGTTTATTCCAAACCCTCTTGCAAACATTTCTTTATTTCTTTTGGCAGGACTGCTTTCTTATTGTGTTGTCTGGAAAAGGTCGAATATCACGGCACGATCTTTGATTGACTGAATAGTAGTCTTGGCAACCGCCAAATGCTATCGACATACTGAAAGCTCCAGCGGAGAATAATGTCAGAAGAATCCAGTAGTATAAAAGCACAAAGTTAGTTGACTTTTAAGCCAATATGAAAACGAAAACACATCAAAACTTTAGAAAAATAATATAATACGTTAATTAGTAATTACTGCTTCATTATCTATCGATTTGATGTATTTTTTTCAGTTTTTCTACTACTAAACCCTTAAAAACGTCGTCTGGCAAACATATAAGGTTCATAATTTTATTTCGCCAAGATTTAGGCAGTAAGGCCTCTGCTTCATGCTTCCATGTATATATATATATATATATATATATATATATATATTATATATAGTATATATATATATATATATATATACACACATATATATATATATATATATATATATATATATATATATATATATATATATGTATATAGATGATAATTGGTTTAAAACTACAACTCATATCTCAAAAACTACAATAGATACAGGGAAAAGGAATACATTGTATATATGTATATATATATATATATATATATATATAGTTAGATATATATATATATATATATATATATATATATATATATATATATATATATATATATATATATATATATATATATATATATATATATATATATATATATATATATATATGATATGAGTATTAGTTCTTTGCTAAATGAATTTCTTATGATATCCGTAAACATACAAAACTGAAAGTCTTTGAAGCTTCCCGGACAAAAATCATTTTGTATTTACTCAATGTCTAGGGGGCCCAACTTTAGTTTTTTTAAAAGGGTTTTGACATCGTTTTTTACTTTTTTTAAGTTATGAATTTTATATGCTTTGTTCTTCAAAATTTGGTTTTAATACTAATTGAGAGCTATTTCTGTCTCATTTCAGATCCAGACTGTTCGACGTTTGAGATAAGTCCTGTGGGTATTACTATTATTGCAAGACGTATCATGGCATGTGCAACAAGGCATAAAGACAGGCATGTAATATTCGGTTATCCACAACCACTTGTCGAAAATCAGCTACCACTGGCTGAGGATGTTTTTAGAGCCTACAAGTTCCATCAAGTAGTCAACAAAGATGTCAGTGTTACTCATCTAGCAAAGTTAGTGGCAGCAGAAGTTAAAGGCAAAGGCATACACAATAGAGTAGGGGTTCGAACAATAGAATTTGAAAGTGTTATGTGAAAGTTTAAAGAGACTAATAAAGTGGGAAGGCCAATTTATTTTTGATGAAACATCCATAAAATAAACACCTTTCTAACATATCAAGATAGGGCTAACATCTTCGCCCTTGAAGATATGCGTGTGTTCATAATGGTATAGTTGAACGCAATCAATGTTCAATGTCCCAATGAAAAGAAAATCCCTGTATTGGAATGGCAATTTTGGCTTGATCAAAACACTTCAAGACGCATGATAATAGGAAAGGTGGACAAGGAAAGAACAGAGAAAAACATGAAACTTCAGGAAAGGAAACGGTTGACATTTGAAAGTAAGATGAGACACAAAGATACGCAAAAATGTAAGTTCAGTTGAATTATCAGGCAGTGAGAGTGATGTTATAGAAGAATCATTTTCCTTAGAATCAGAAGAAATGGAAGAATGTCACCCTCAAAATAGAAACCAGTATCCTGAGTTGTGTAAAGCATTAGAGAGGACAAATGTGAGCAAATAGAGATGCATGTCTCATAGTTAATGCTGCCCTCAAGGACCTCGGACTTCTGTCACCAAAAAACGTTGTTGATCCAAGTAAGTTACAACGCCAAAGAAAATACTGGAGACAAACAGTCAGAGGAGCATTTGCTGCAACACAGAGGTATGGTCTGCATTGGTTTCGATGGAAAAATAGATGAAACACTTGTCGATACTGGAGGTGTGCATAGAAAATTTAGAGAAGAACATTACGTGCTAGTGTCATTTCCAGATGCATGTTACATCGATCACGTTAGTCCTAACTCAGGAAGATCTCGAGATGTATTTAATGAAATTCTGGGTATTATTGAACGAACAAGATCTACAGAGACTTCTTTAAGAGCAGTGATTTGCGATGGAACTCCTGTGAATACGGGTAACAAGAATGGAATAATCACACTGTTGGAGTTACATCTTAAAAGACCACTTTAATGGCTCATATGCATGTTGCATTTTAATGAACTGCCACTCAGAAGTTATTTAGTGTTGCTGATGGGAAGACAACTGGCCCATCGTCAAGCATGAAGGACCTATAACCAACTGCTCTCTATTTGATCCTAGCATCCAAAACCCATTCGCACTTTTCAACCAACTCCAGGCTCTAAGCTGATGTCTTAAAGAAAACATTTTAGGGAAGAGACCAAGCCCTCCTGACCAGCTGTATTTCTACTTAAAATCTGGTTTTACTGGTTCAGTGGGTAGCATGCAATGCAGATTCCATTAGCCAGTGGTATTTGAAAAATCCATGTATTGGAAGCCTAAGCTCTTAAGCCATGCAAGGTGGCTAACCAAAGCTAACAGACTGCTTCGATTGTACGTTTCAACAGAATCCGCATCTGATGATCTGAGGCGTTTGGTACGATTCGTACTGAACTTCTACGCCCCCATATGGTTCTATATCCGCTCCCATCCCTTCTGTCAAGATGGTGCAAAGAATTTTCACTTTATGGTATCACAGTATCAAAAACTTTCTCCTGAGGATCAGAACATCATTTCTCCAGTGCTCCTAAACAACTCCTATTTTTGTCATCCAGAAAACTTGTTGATAGCTGGTGTTGCAGATGAACGGGAAACAATAAGAAGATTTTCATGTCAACAAATTCTTCAAACAAGAAAGAAAATTTCCTCCACCAATGTGCAGGTTCGCTGCTTTGATATAAGGCAGCTAAACGTCAATCTCAACGCCACTTCCTACATGAAACTGATAGACTGGGGGAGTACTCCTATCACCCCCCACCTCTT
>JABUQX010007410.1:2500-5000 GCA_015478945.1 Trachelipus rathkii | reverse complement strand
TTTTTTTTTATTTTGACATTTGTTTGAAGCAAATTTAAGTTGTTTATTTTTAACTGGTTATAAAATAAAGGTTATAAAACTGGTTATAAAATAAAATGTACTTGACTACTTGTGTATTGTGCATTAACGAATTATCAACAGCGAGCGATGCTATTAATAATCATACAAAATTTAAAGTCAAGTAGAGTACATAACTGATTTTAAAATATAGAGTCACACCAATTATAAGATAGAGGCAATAAGCTAAAAGAATCGGATAGATATACTATACATTTATGTACAACAACTGTGCTGGCGCTCACGTTGTGGTTGTGTCAGCATTTTAAATATTTCCGTACCTAATGCCGTGAATTTCTAATATATATTTAATTTTTTGGTGTGTAGACACGCGAAAATATATCTATCTACACACAACCAGTAAGTAGTGGTAAGATAATTTAATAAATAATTAATCAGTTTGATAAAAATATAAATAATTAATCAGTTTGATAAACAAATAATTATTTTACGTTTGGCAGGGGTTTGTAGTTTGTGAGCAAATGACCTTGATTATTTTGACTTTGCAAGTGTTACCAGCCATGGGCGTCCGCAGAAAATTTTCCAGGGAGGGGCAAAGCTTATTAACCATATATATATATATATATATATATATATATATATTTATAAAGAAATATATATATTATATATATATAATATATATATATATATATATATATATATACCCTTTTCAAAAGGAGGGGGCAAAAAAAAAAAATAAATAAATAAATAAATAATAAAAAAAAATTAAAAAAAGAAAAATAAAATTAAAATAAATGGAAAGTAAACCCACCCTGTCTCTTACCTAACGCAATTCCTTCAGGTGGGCGCAGACGTGGGACTTAAATAGAGGAAGATTGAATGTTGCGGGGAAAATAAAAGAAGGCAAGGAGTTCCACAAAACAGATGTGGCTGGAAAGAAGGGGTACCACAACGAGCGATCCTTGAGTTTCCAATATTCACACCAATTCATGAGAAACAAGACCCCTCTTGTTGTTACGAGGGTGACGCTGTGGTGGAGGAATGCGAGAGGTCAATTCTCCCGAGCACCTGCCATTGTAATACCTATAGAAAAGAGATAGGGCACCAACGTCACGACGCAGAGAAAGAGGATCAAGGGAGTCAGAAAGTATAGGACAGTTTTATAAGCCTCTTTGCCTTAGCTTCAACTCTCTCCAAAAGGAGGGTGGAACCGGATCCACCCCAAATGTGGGAACAGGCCATACAGGGGCGAATAAGACCTTTATATAACTGGAGTATCTGAGCAGAAGAAAAAAATTCCCAGCTTTTTTAGGCCATTTTAGCAACCGATGTGATGTGAGGTCTCCAAGACAATTCACTATTTATGTTTAGTCCTAGAGTTTTTATGTTGCTTACGGCGTAAGACATTTAGAAGCCGTCAAATGGATTAGTAAAGTTGAGAGGGTATTTTAGAGAGGGAGTATGAAGAGTTGAGTTTTCCAAAGAGTTGAACTTCAACAAGGGATTACGGTTACCCACTGAGAAATTCCGACCAAATCGGCAAGAATTGAATCAGAAAGCTGTAGCGAAGGCAACTCGTAGATACAAAACGAGGCGAGCACAATTAAAATGAGTGAAAGAATGGAGAGTTGAGTCATCGGCATAGGAATGAACAGAGTTTAGAAGAAGTGCAGCTAGAAATCGTGATAAAAAGTATGAAATAAAATTAAAGATAAAACAGAACCCTGAGGAACACCACAATTAATAAGAAAGGACGAAGAGGTTGCTCCATCAACAAGAGCTGAAATGGAACGATCTGAAAGAAAACTAGACAAGAGTAAGCAAAGCGAAGGAGGAAATCCAAAGGAAGGTAGCTTAGAGAGTAGCGACGCATGCCATACCCTGTCAAAAGCTTTAGATATGTCAAGCGCTACCACACAAGACTCACCATGATCCTTAAGGGCAGAAGACCATAGATCAGTGAGATAGGAAAGGATATCACCAGTTGATCTCGAACGTCGAAAGCCATACTGACGATCTGAAAGAAGGGAATGAGATTCTATATGATCGAGGAAATGAGAGTTAAGGAGAGTTTCAAAGACTTTAGATAGAATACAAGTTAAGGCAATAGGTCGATAGTTAGAAGGATCAGAGCGGCTACCTTTTTTTGGGATTGGCTGAATAAAAGCGCGCTTCCAGCATTGAGGAAAAGTATTAGTATTAAGGCATAGGGAGTAGAGTTGAACGAGGACAGGCGCCAGCTCAGAAGCACACTCCCTCAAAACACGAGGAGGAATGCCATCTGGGCCACTGGCCTTCCGGACGTTCATAGATCTCAGTATCTCATGTACTCGATCATGAGTAATGACAGGTAGAGACATTGGACACCTGAGAGGGGATGGAGCAGGAGGAGGGGAGCCGGAATCGTCCAGGGTGGAATTAGATGAAAAAAGAAGACCAAAGAGATTAGCCTTTTCAGAAGGAGTGTTAGCAACAGAACCGT
>JABUQX010007409.1:20000-27807 GCA_015478945.1 Trachelipus rathkii | reverse complement strand
AGGCTGCATGGTCCTCCCAAGTTTCTGGCTACAGTAAGAAATATTATATAACTCTGACCCGGATTCAAACTGTTTGCACATGACCCAAAACTCCCAAAGCCAACCCACTGCTGTAAGACGAGATTACAGCCACCGGTTACACACCGGGTTACACTCTGGATCTCCCTCATGTGTCGTCTACACGGAGTCTCCATACTGGGTCGTCTTACACAGGGTCCCCATACAAGGCCTTGAACACGGAGTTCTACCACCGGGCTCCCACACCGGCTCCATACTGGGTTTCCATACTGGGTCCCCAACAGGTCCTAAAACAGAAAGGTCCAGATCAATATATATATATATATATAGTTATTATATTATATATATATATATATATATATATATATATATATATATATATATATATATATATATATATATATATATATATATATATATATATATATATATATATATATATATACAATGATTTAAGCTATGTGCACAGCTGTCACCCTTTCTCTCATATGAAGGAAGAGAGTTATAGGTCTGAAACTTGGAATATAAACTATATATGGGATAAGCTCGAATCCGTGTAAATTTCAAGTCTGTAGGATGTATATAGAGGGGGGTCACCCCCGAGGGTGGACGCCGATATTGCGCTTACGCCTTTGTTGCTTGATCTGAGAGATCAAGATTAGGCCTAAATAGCATTAGGTTCGAGCGTGATGACGTAATCTCGTCGCAGACGAGATTACGTCAGCGCGCGAGCGCGTGCGCGCGCACATACACATACACATTATTATTATTATTATTATTATTATTATTATTATTATTATTATTATTATTATTATTATTATTATTATTATTATTATTATTATTATTATTATTATTATTATTATTATTATTATTATTATTATTATTATTACGTCGAAGAAATTGTGATCACGGAGTGATCACAATTTCGAGGTGTCTTTTGCTCCGACTCCGACTCCGACTCCGACTCCAGCCCCGCTTCGCGCCGCTTAGCCCCGCACCGCACCGCACCGCACCGCACCGCACCGCACCGCACCGCACCGCTGAACTTATTATTATTATTATTATTATTATTATTATTATTAGTTATTATTATTATTAGTTATTATTATTATTATTATTATTATTATTATTATTATTATTATTATTATTATTATTATTATTATTATTATTATTATTATTATTATTATTATTATTGTTATTATTATTATTGTTATTGGTTATTGGCTGTTGTTGCCAGCCAGCCTGTGCCTTTCTTTCTGCACCTGGTGCTCGCGTTCACCAGCACCCATGGGTTGGGCTGGCCCAGGGTGCTGTGTGGCGTATCTATGCCAAACCCCAAACCCGAAGGGTCTCACCCCCAAAAATGAGCAGCCGTATTGCGAGTTCTGCGACGAGTCACAGGAGCGGGCACGGGCAGTGCCGGTGCTGAGTTAATAAATTTGAGGCTGGTTATCGATAAATGTAGAGCTGAATATGATGGCCAGGTCTGCATGCAGTCTAGGACCCCATTAGTTCGGACAAAGACACAGAGTGCAACAGAATGAAGGAAAGGATGAATGAAGAATAAAGAGTAGCGATCGATCAGAGTAGACGATTACCTGGAATGGTCTGCAGCTTGAATTTATTTGCCATTAGCGTAATGACACGGTGGTGCCCATGAGCAGCTATGCCGGGCCTTTAGATCGAATCATCAGTGAGTCGTATCAGTCAAATAACAAATAAATAAATGTGCCTTCTTATTCTTTCAGAGTACTAACTTCGGCGTTTTACATACCCTAAAGCAAAGTAAATCACTGCTTTCTTCCGATCAGATCTATTGATCTGAGTTGGATAAGGCTAAGTCACATTTCTACCAACATAACGTTTCTGCATCGCCGCTGCCGACGTAACAAGGCCAATATTGGCCGAAAGCTATTTTCATATCACCCGAACTATGAAGGTCTAGTTTAGCTCAGCCTAAACAAGAATAAAGAGTTGCCAGGCAGCAAAGGACATAATCACCAGTGTGCACCGGTCAAACATCAAAACGTGACCTTGCTGTTTTGCCGTGCGCTACATCATCAGCTAATTCTTGCCATTAACATGGCAATATGGTAATTGCCATAATCGCGTAATTATCATACAGATCATCGAGCAGTGCCTAACGTAACGTTTCGTTATCGTCAACATAACATGTACAACCAAGAATGGCACGCGCTGGGGCAACCAGGCCTCAGTTTTTTAAGCAAAGCAATAAATGTTATCATTACCAAAGATTGAATTCATCACCAACTACTTAATGCATAGCTTGTAGAGAGTCTGTGTCCATGGAAATAGTTATCAAATCTTGTCGGTGATGGTGTTGGCTGACGAAAACTTCTTTCCATGAATCAAGAGATCTGAAATATTTCGAAATGCCAGCACGAAGTCATTGATGCTTCAATTCATATATCCTCTATTGATGATCGCTCCCGCACAGACCATGACAGATACGTATGAGGGTTGAATCAATTTTCACTTTTTGACGATTTATCAGTCGCTTCGTTCGAAATACATAAACCGTAGACACTGTGAGTTAGCAGATTGAGAAACAACAGAGTACAAGAATTGGGATGATAAACAGTTTCAAAAATGAGATTCTTTTTTCACCATCAGAAGAGTAAACAAGAATATAGCACGAACGAACCATATCAGTTCAAAAGGTATATATTCTCGTTAGACAACAACAACAACAACAACAAATCAACAACAATAATAACAATGGTCGGTCAATAACAATACACAGTTCAAAATGTTCTTTTTATAGTACAACTAACGACAGCGCAACGTAACATTGTTTTCAGCTGCTTAACATAGCATTGAACTAAGCATTATAATGCTAATAATACGCAATCATTACTCTGCGCTAGAATTGACATAATAACAGCAGTAAAAGGTTTAGCATAGCATACAAAACGGGTTCCACACTTTTGGCCCGTCATAAACGATGTTAATTTGTTTGCAAATGAGTTTACGTAAACATAGCGCCAGCCCTTACATACTAACCGAGTTAACAGCGCTCTCACAGGTTGGGTCACGTTATCAGAAACAATGTAGTACCTAACATCTACGTCTCATAAACTGCTAATCATACAACGTGTTCAATACTTACAACTTCAAAAACACTCCGCCTCGCTTCCAGTTATCTCTTACACAACGTTAATCTAAAGATACGACACAAAAACATTTATCAAATCGTATCATATCTCGACCGCATCACTAATATATGCAAACTACCAGTGCCTTACATTATCATAAGGGGTTGAGGCTTAACAAAATTTATCATACGAACATTATCTTTTTGCATCGTCGTCCACAGAATGCCTAAACATGAAAATGATTTTATGCTAAAATATTTGCAGTTAGCGATGCAATACATTAGGCTTGAGCAAGGTCTGTAGGTCATTATGCATACGATTGGGCACGTTAAATAACGAAACACCCTCACGAAAGATCACAGCGTAGATAGAGGGAGAGGTTATCAATATCCTACTGAAGCCAAATAGTGCAGCAAACATATCCTTAGTCAATGAGAAGTTTTTCAACCATCAGAAGAGTAACGCCAGTCACGACGTGGTGAATGACCATACGCCCAAAGGGGCACATATTCTCGCCAGATAACAACAATACAGCGCAGATAGCAAAGAGGCTGCTCTTTTAGCAAAACCGTAACGAATGCGGCGCGTCATAACGTTTTCACATTGGGTCAAGCGTCACCGCGGGTTAACGACGGCACGACGAACAACAACGCTGGCCAGTTCCATACTTACAGCAGTGTAAAGTACCAGTGGGCGTAACGTACATATTTCGCTATTAAGCATATCTTCTAAACATATCATCGCTAATTTTGCACATAACACCGATTTACATGTATTAGAAGCTGGCAATATAAATGAGTTCTTACGTCCATCGAATATGGCGCATAATCAAATCAGTAGCTATCAATAACGCAACCGTTAGTCATTTGTAATAAAGGCAAAATCCAGTTACGATTTTCGCGTATGAAACATTTCAGTCAGCAGTAGCAGCACAAACAGCAATGCTCAATAGCGGCCACTAATTTTTTCGCATACAGCAACAGGTACCGCATCAGCCTGGTCAAACTTCAATAGTACCAATCGTCGCACACGAATTCACCATACCAAAGTATCATTACCGTTTTGAGGCAACATCACCAAACCATGTAACAAACATAGACATAGCAAAATTTAAGGCAAACCTAACATACTCAACAAAGTATGTTCCATGCTCGTCGTTTTTCAACACAATATCGTTCGTTAACGTCAGCAATATCTGCCAAACCTCATCATTGCCGCTATTGTCAGCAGTTAAATATTAACATAATGCACAGCGGGACCCTTACAACAGTTCGTTAGTATTTAAAGCAACACATATCTTTCCGAGAGAACTCCAGTCTTTAATATCGCCTAACGCTTTAGGCGGTCGATGAAATATTTTTTATCCCGCCCGCGTATCTCTCAGAAAATATCATTCTAAAACCAGCCAGATTACAACAGCGCATCAGCGAATAGGCAGTGCATTTGATGTTAAACAAAGCACCAAAGTCTGTCTAGAGGTCACCCCAGAGACACGACCAGCCGGTACCCCAGTAGGCGGAAGCGGTAAAATTTCTTACTGAGCTTCCCATGCATCAGGTGCCATATAAAAATCCCTTACAAGGGTCAATCATGACCCATGAAGCCCGGACATCAGCCTTCGTCAAAAATACACGCCCTGGCAATCATCATTTGAACCATGAATAAACGTAGATTACAAGCAAATCCCGATAGCCAACGCGCCTAAATACCAATGCTTAACATCAATGTCAAAAATAATATCTTTAAAACTTCAATTGGCGCTTTCAATAAATGCGCTGGTTACTAAACAGGCAATATTTAACATACGTGGCTCTATCTCAAACAGGCTCATACCAAATATCTTTCCTGGAGAGAAAACCCAGGAGAGATTCCGCCCTGAGTGTTTGAATCTGGAGAACACCCGAAGGGGTGCAGGCATTACCCCCTCCGGGAAGGAGGTAGGCCTCAGCCCTTCGGGCTGAGGCCCAGAGCTTCCGGCTTACACCCCTTCCGGTGATCCCCTCTCAAGATTCACCCTTTCAGGGTGGGGGCATCCTCTCCTGGGTTTTCTCTCAGGAGGTGGTGTGTTGCTTTAGATACTCTTGGTTAATGAAACCTGTTTATTCGTAAGTTAGGTACGTTATGTTAAATATTACTATGACAGGGTGAAATTAACACTGATTTGGTAGAGAAATGATGAGTTTTGTAAGATATTACTGTGTTACCTGACGATGATGTGTTAGAAACGTGAGCCTAGGTTAAGTTTTTGTTGAGTAATGTCAGGTTTGCCCGAGAATTTTGCTAATGTCTACGTTTATTCATAGTTCAAATGATGTTATACTAGAGACGTGTGACACTTTGATGAAGATAGTGTCAATTCATAGGTCGAGATGCTGGTATCTTTGATAGATTGGTCCCTTTGTTAAGGGATTTTGTTAGATAATACGTCTTTACCTGTTACATAAGGGCTCAGCCCAAAGGGCTCAGCCCAAAGGGCTGTGCCCTTACCGCTTACATCCCCTTCAGGGTACCCCGAGATGGGTCTTCGTGCATCTCTCTGGGGTGATCTCAAAGTAGTGCTTACAGTGCTTACAGTGCTATCAAATCGCCTCTGTATGATGCGCTGTTGCTTAATCTAACAGTTTTGAAATGATATTTTCTGAAAGGGGGGCGGGGTCTAAAATAGGGTAAGGATAAAAATATTTCATGTTACCTCATGAAAGCGTTAGGTGTTACAAGGAGCACATCCCCCTGGGTTTTCTCTCGGAAGGTTATGTGTTGCTTTAGATACTCTTGATTAATGAAAACTGTTTATTCGTAAGTTAGGTACGTTATGTTAAATATTACTATGACAATGTGAAAATAACACTGATTTGTTAGAGAAATGATGAGTTTTTGTAAGATATTACTGTGTTAACTGACGATGATGTGTTAGAAACGTGAGCCTAGGTTAAGTTTTTGTTGAGTAATGTTAGGTTTGCCCTAGAATTTTGCTAATGTCTACGTTTATTCATAGGTCAATTGATGTTATACTCAAAACGAGTGACACTTTGATGAAGATGGTGTTAATTCGTAGTTCCAGATGTTGGTATCTTTGATAGATTGGTCACTTTGTTGAGGGATTTTGTTAGATGATGCGGTTTTACCTGTTGCTGATATGCGAGAAAAGTGGGAACATATTGAGTATTGTATGACCTATTAGCTACTTTACCTTTGATAAGTAGGGAATTTTCAGGATGTTAGCTGATTATTCATACGCGAGGTATGTTAAGTTTGCCTTTGTACATTATATTCTTAGTTGCGGTTAAGATATGTTAGCTTTATTGATGCTAAAGCTTTGTTGGTTAAGCATATATTCGATGGTTAGTATATAAAGAACTCATTTTGCGCTATGTTTATCCGAAATGATACTCTAAATGCTACGTAAATCAGTTGTTAATGTAAAATTAACATTGATATGTTAGAGATATGCTTGAAAAAATGTGAATAGGTTACGTTTTGTACGCTGTGTTAGGTACTTTACTGCTGTTAAGTATGGAACTTTGTTAATGTTAGTTGTTTATTCGTGATAGATTCGTCGTTGTACATTATTTTCCTAGTCCACATGATGCTATGTAAGCTTTATTAATGTGAAAACCTTGTTATGTTAGCATATATTCGTTGGTTTGTATATAAAGAACTTATCTTTGTACTATGTTATTGTTGTTGTTGTTGTTGTTGTTGTTGTTGTTGTTGTTGTCTAATGAGAATATATACCCTTTTGAACTGATATGGTTCATTCGTACGTCGTATTCTTGTTTACTTTCTTCTGATTGGTTGAAAGAAAGAATCTCATTACATTTAAGGGATGTTTATACACTATTTTCTTCAGTAGGATAGTTTTTCGCAGTGCTGATACGATGATATCTCCCCGCATCTCTACGCTTGTTGTTGATATCTTCATGAGGAGTTTCGTTATTCCCAACGATGTGTCATTTATATTTAATCGTAAACCGAATGGCGACTGCTACATTGCTTGTGTTCCTGCCAGAGGGTCAAATATAATAAGTATTGCATCACTTTATGCAAATGGTTATAGCATAAAATCATTTTCATGTTTAGACTTGATATTTTCTGAAAGGGGGACGGAGTCTAAAAAGAGATAATGTTATTTAAGGTTAGGATAAATTTTTTGTTAAATATTACTATGATAATGTAAAAACTTTGGTAGGTTTGCATATATTCGTTGGTCTGTATGATAATCGGTCAGGGTTATGATACATTTTTTGATAAATGTTACTGTGTCAATGTAAGATTAACGTTAATATGTTAGAGATATGCTTGGAAAAAAGTATGAACAGGTTACGTTTTGCATACCATGTTAGTTACTTTACTGGTATTAAGTGTGGAACTTTGTTAATGTTAACAGTTTATTAGGACGTAAGATGTGTTAGGTTTACCGTTGTACATTATTTTCCTGGTTCATGTGATGCTATGTTAGCTATATTAATATGAAAACCTTGTTA
The DNA here is from genome assembly GCA_015478945.1 of Trachelipus rathkii. Lineage (NCBI taxonomy): Eukaryota > Metazoa > Arthropoda > Malacostraca > Isopoda > Trachelipodidae > Trachelipus > Trachelipus rathkii. Next base: position 20,189 of record JABUQX010007409.1, on the reverse strand, counting down.
TGTTAGCATATATTCGATGGTTAGTATATAAAGAACTCATTTTGTGCTATGTTTATCCGAAATGATACTCTAAATGCTACGTAAATCATTTGTTAATGTAAAATTAACATCGATATGTTAGAGATATGCTTGAAAAAAGTGTGAATAGGTTACGTTTTTGTATGCTGGTGCTAGGTACTTTACTGCGCT
>JABUQX010007409.1:10000-12500 GCA_015478945.1 Trachelipus rathkii | reverse complement strand
GTTAATAAATAATTAATGTCCCTATAAAAAGATCTCTTGTAAGTTCTTATTAAAGAAGCAGTATTGATCATAAGTGCTATAATAAGATATAAAACATAGAGAATGGTGATTAAGATCTTAGCAAAGAACATAAAACTGCTAGTTTTCCACTTTGCAAATCGTTCTGAACTTATATAATTTAATGGAAATTAAATGATAATAAAAATATTATTTAAGCATTGTTGAAAACAATGACATTGATGATATAAAAATTTATCTTATATTGCTTTGTGATCCAACTACAAGAAGGTATATTAATACAAAAATAGAACACTAAACATTTTTTGATATACCTGTTCTTTTTATTATCAATTGTATCGGGAAGTGGTTTATTTGATTATATGCCAATATAATTAGAGAGATCACCCACTCGTTTACATATTTCGATGAGCCCCAGAGTGATAGCAAACGTCACCTTATTTTTGTGAAACAGATAGTGACATCGATCATTAAAACCTTTTGATAAAAGGGCCGATTATAATAAATAACGCTGTGTTAATGAAAGTGCGTTATTAATTACCCAAGTGAAGATTATTTTTTATTATTTATTAAAAAATAGGTCTTGAGTGTAAAAAACAATCATTTCATAAACTAAAATCACCCCGCCTTTAAAAAAAAAAAAAAAAAAAAAATTGGTTGGGTAGAGAAGGAGACTCCCCACATGTTACACCCAAAGACATTTAAAGAAAAGCTCTCTTTAAAATCGGAAAAAACGAAAAAGTTAAGATTTTCGACCTTATGGCTCATTCATCCGAATGGCTTTCCCTATTTCCCAACGTGGAAGGCATGAGCGTAAATTTGGATGGAGAACAAGCGAGTCTAGCAAAAAAAAAAAAAATAAATAAAAAGCTTTCTTTACCATCTCAGAAGGAACACCAAAGATATACAATTTTCGACTCTATAGCCTGGAAAAGGAAAGATACATCATACCCTCAAAATACCCTCATCGCCTGGCTGAAAATAAACTTAAGGTCTAAATTTGCCTGTATTTTAATTAAGGATCTTCACAGCTCGTAATGACGCCTAGTGAAGTCTATCAAGTATCAACTCTCAAACATATGGTTTTTCCGATCTACAGAGGTATTTTTTTTTAAGTGCGAATTTAATTTTGTAAGTTTGTAATTATTCCTAACAAAGAGTAATTAATATATTGGAACTTCTATGCATTATTGGTAACATTGCGAATAATGGAAGTGGATAGATTATTTTTATATAATAGTTTTTTAAAAAAGCCTGTAACGGAAAATTCTCGCGTTTTCCTAAAAACATTTGACGCTCGGAGAAGTATTTATGACGATGAGGGCTTTCCCCCATCATTCTCACTCCCATTCCCCCAAAATCTGGAGCAGGAGGTTAAAATGTGTAACAGAAATATGTGTAAAGCGGGCATGTTTACATGTGACCGTTAGGCGATAAATCAAAATATTCCTTTTTAAGGAAGGACAGTTGTAATTGTTTTAGGATTAAGCCAATAAAATTTACAACTGTAAGGCCCTTGAGGCTAAGAAAAAATTGTATGCGTGGAAATTTCTTTTATTAAAATTTATGTATTTTATTTAATAATTTTAATAATTAGATTGTGAGGTTTAATTTCTGAGTGTTAAGAAATGTGCATTTTTATGTTATATTCTATATTAATACATGAATTTTATTTTATATGTCGAAGGAAAATCTATTCACTTAAATATTTTATAGTGTTATAAATTGCAGCGAGAGGTTCTAGTGTATCGTTCAAACTTAAATAAAAGCATTTTTTTAAAAAAATTATCTAAAAGAACGAAAAAAAAATCTCGTTCACTATACCATGTGAAAGGGAAAAAGCTATGTATTAAGTTCCATATCGTCATGGCGTCATCGCGAGAAGGTGAAGGCATGAGACAGAGGCTTTTAAACAAAAACGTTGGATGAATGTATCTGTAAAAAAAAGATAAATTCTACGGAATATTTCTACCAACTTTAAATTTTTTTAAAATATTTGTTATAATTAAGACTGGGTGTTCCTGCTTGCTCAGGATTCACCAGGTGTACTGAGCAGTATTATAAATAATGTATTAAGTATGTTTGTAAGTGTAACCAAACGCTTTTATGAGCGTAATTCTGGTACACATCTTATAAGATCACACATAACTGTTTTATATCTTTATATATATATAATATATATATAATTATTATATTATATTATATATATATATATATATATATATATATATATATATATATATATATATATATATATATATATTATATATATAATATATATATATATATATGCAATCAGAATACATATATATTATATATATATTTATATATATAATATATATTATATTAATAATATATATATATATAGATAATATATATATTTCTATATATATATATATATATATATATATATATATTATTTCAAACTTAGAGTAACCAATAAGACGCTTTTCTCCCACCCAGGAAGGACAGTTCGGCATCG
>JABUQX010007409.1:0-2500 GCA_015478945.1 Trachelipus rathkii | reverse complement strand
ATGTTGAAAAAAATATATTGCAATAGTTCAAAAGTTCTCCTAATACATTTGGGAACTTCTAAATTAAATATATAAAAGCATGCAACACAAATAAATGTAGATATTTCAGCAGAAACCTCCGACATGTACACTTCTCCATCCACGCAGATCGAAAATGAATCTCCTGAATTCAGAAGGAACGGCGTTTTCATTTCATCCTGTAAAGGAAAACATTAATTTATGAAAAGGGAACGGATGATGCTGGGTGTAGTAGGAAAGTCGTGGGTGGGAGAAAAGTGGCTGGCTGGAGTCTTTGGTGAATTCAAAGTGACTAAGTCTCGAGTGCACCAATGTTTTGTTTGCATTAGGCTATGATTTTACGGGTGTTGTTAATTGTATAGTAATGAAACTATTGAGTATAGTTCTGAGTTGTAGATTGTTCAGATGAATAATCTTAAGAGTGTGTTAGGTGTGATGAGAATCAATAAAATTAGGAATGAATATATCATGATTACATGTGGTGTAATGAAGGGTATGAAATGATGGAATAAATGAGTATACCAAAATGGTTTTGTCATGACGGAAGGATGGATGTGTTGGTTAAGTAGATGTATAAAGATTAGCGTGGAGAGACTTCAAAGGATTGCGCCGCCGAGAAAAGGTCATATGGTTCTATAGGCTATAGGCTATATTCTATAGGGTATAGGCTATATTTTATAGGCTATATATTATATAGGCTATATTTTATAGGCTATATATTCTAGCTTCTAGCACGTGCCGACCTATATTGTAGAATACACCGGTCTTAGTGTCTATTCCTAGGTTATTGGGTACGGGGAGTCGATTGGTGTACATTAGAAGGTGCTAGGATGCTTCCTTCTATGAGTTATTACCCTACCCCCCTTTTCTAGCCTTTTCTAGCATGACATGTCCTACGTCATAGAACACATCCGATTTTAGTGTCTACTCCTATGTTATAAGGTACGAGGAGTCGATTAGTGTATATTAGAAGGTGTTAGATTGGTTCCTTCTATGAGTTAGTATCCCCCACCCCCCTTTCTAACCCTTCTAGTGCGATATATCGTATGTGACGGAATATACCCGTGTTTTAGAGGGTTTAGTATGTTTTAGGGTATAGTGATTCGAAGTCCTGTGGTGTTTTTAAAGGTCGAAGACCACTCCTAGACATGGTTTAGCATTAGAACATTACCCCTACCCCCCTTTTCTAATGCATCTGTACACAACATTTTTGTTTCTGAAGCTATGAAGCTGGCTCGGTGTTGTCTAGTATGTTTTGAGGTATGCCGTGTCGATTGCCGCTATCGAGCCATGGCGTGTTCAGCCCCCCCCCCCCCCCCCCCCCCCCCCCATTGGGGCAGAAGGAATTTTTCAAATGGCGTACCCTTCGTCAAAAACCTATCATGAAGGGTGTCAAACAGGGGTAGAATGTCTCAAAGATAAGATTCCCGTTAGTTACTTCCCGAAGCGCCAGATCCCATGGCCCCTGTGGGGGTCATATTATTTGTTAAACGACACCGATATCACATCTTAGCAAAGAGGGTTGTTAGATTCATCGTATCTTCTTCAAACTTGGTATGTCTTCCTTTATATGTTGCAACATTTGTTGTATCATGTTTCAAGTCGCTACGTCAAAGGGGGGGTGGGGCCCCCACCCCCCAAACATTGAATATTGACTTAGAAAGCTGAAATTTCGTGAGTGTATAGAAGAGAATAAATGAATAGATTGGCTATGTTAAATTATTTGGCGCACCTATGGGGCCGGAGCGGAGCCGGAGCTGGTTGGTGCGTGCCAGAATGGAATTCGGCTTTTCCAGCTACATTATTAGATATCAAATGAGGTATCTACATCTATGTTTTCAATGGTGTAGAATTTATTTTTTGTGTTTCAGAACCCCAAAATTGAGTTTGAGACCCCCTCCCCTCTCGAAGGGGGGTCCCCCGTGAAAAAAAGAAGAAAAAGCTTAGAAGAAGACGAAAGAATGAATGTAGGAAAAGAAGAAGAAGAAAAAGAAGAAGGTCTCGCATGGGGGATCAAATGAGTGACTGTATGTGTAGGTACCGACACCGGTGGTGGAACCTGTGCGGTGCCGAATTAGTAAAAATGTATTTAACATCTTGATATTAGTGTACTTATATATGTTTTTAATAACATAGATCTCATTTTGAGGTTCCCAAAACTCTCAAATGAGTCTGAGAACCCCTCTTCAGGGGTTTCTACTGAAAAAAGAAAAAAAAGCGGTGAGGAAGATGCATTATGCTGAATCACGGTTTCAACTCTCTAAACGATCGCAGGGTGGGCAAGACCGAACGCGAGGTTGCCCCGCGCCCGCAGGCGCGCCCCGGCCCGGAAACGACGTGAGCGCCGGCAGGCGCAATATTACTGCGCGAACGCTAAATATATTTCGTAGTTGTAACGCTAATAAAAGTGTTTACATTACTTTGTATTTTCTTTTCAAGTAATTCGTTTTCTGTACTATGAAACAGTTATTTTTATTTTATA